>BJCM01065763.1:0-15075 GCA_018326385.1 Flaveria bidentis | reverse complement strand
TATATTTAATAAAATAATGAAAAAATCTATGTTGATGATAGTGACATATAGGCAAGTAAGATATTTCTACATCTTGCTTATTCGTAGACATTTCGAGGGAGATTATATATTAAATGTTCTTCTTGTTTTCCTATCTAGAATAAAATGAGAAGCCTCGATGATGTAATGGACGTAAACGGTTTTGTGTAGGATATGCTTGATAGATTCAGCCCAGAAAGCGAAGTAAATAGTAATCTTGTAGCTTGATAGACTCAAATAATCACTTTGACATTTTTGGCCTTCACAAAGTCGCAAGTCCTTTTTCGAAAAGGGTTGAGAACATGATATATATGTTTTGAGTTATTCTTATCTAAACTAAATTTGCGTCAAAACATTCCACCATGTCTCAAAAGCTATATGCTTTCTCATCTATGTATCTAAGATGCTCCCTACTATACTCTATCAGGTGCTTATCTCCTCTGCTATATGTGAACATTGACCTGGAGTGATGATCTCTTCTGTTGTACGATAGTACTGACCTGGAGCCCTTAATGGCACAATATGATGATCTTCTTTGTTATAGGTAAGTATAGGCTTGAATCTCTCATCTGTAAGACTCAATTGATCAACTCCTTTGTTATACGTAAGTATAGACCTCGAGCTCTCATCATTTGATGTCTATAAGGGCATTGATTCTTTTGAAATAAGACCTACGTTGCTTTTGAGAAGAAGAGTCTTGTAGAGCATGTCATTTCTTCAAAACATCATAAGGACATGATAAGTTTCTTTGCCAAATGTATATGTGGACTAGGTCATTCTATGTTTTTTTTAAAAAGAACCAAAACATGATAATATTAGTTGCAGTGCACTCATTGAAACGAAGAAGGCATGGACTTAAAAGGATAAGTATATCAACAATCCAACCATACTTTGACTCTCTAGAAGATCTTTTTAGCTTCTCGTATCCTTTTATACTGTTTGATTTTGTTTTAAAAAAAATATATTATACGTGAAGAATGTTAATGTTTTGTGGGGAACATTTCATTTGATTTCTTTTATTTTGATTACTTTGTTTTAATTCTCTTTTAAATAATTTTTACTTTTATTTTATCTTTTTAAAGAAAAGGAAACAAAATTAAATTGTTTAAATTTTTAGGTTTCTAGAGAAATTATAATTTCGCTAGTAGTTTCGCATGGCGAAACTATAGCTTCCCTAGTTCTTTCGCCTGTTGCATGCTCAGTTTCGACCAGAGTCGTAAGGTGAAATTGCATCTTCACTGGGCGAAACTATAGTTTCACTGCCTGCAAAACTATGTGCTATGTAACTCAATTTGTGTAATTGTTTTCTCATTTTCGCACATTCGAGAGTTTTGTCGTTTTAAGGTTCGTCCATAGCCTTTTCATGCGATATTTAGTTCAAGTGCTTTTGATTCTTGTTTGACCATTGATTCATGTTCAAATGTGAGTTTTGAACTCGGGATAGTAGATTAATCTAGATTTAATGACAACATTGTGGGTTTATTTGATTGAGACTCTTCGGTACCTTCGCAGATCTTACTGCCAAAGTACCGATAGTCTAGCGAAACTGAACACAAGTTCATGGTTTTTCAGCGAAACTATGTAGTCATGTTGTCCGAGAAAACTTAACAGTTTAACAGAGCAAACTTCAGTTCCATTGCGCCGAAACTATAATTTCGGATAGTCAAATCTATTACACTCTCTTGCCAAAACTAATAAATATTTTTTACTGAAATTACTCTTTCACTTGCCAAAACTAATATATCATCCTGCGAAACAATTATTTCGGCTAGCGAAATTATTTTTTTTTAATTTTATTCTTTTTCTTATTTTTCATTAATATTATTTTCTTAATATATGTTGGATCATAAAGGCTGGTGCAACCAAAACCAAACACTTAGATGATTTTGAGTACAACCAATAAAGCTCTTCCGAAGACAAGTTCAACACTTTTGAAGGTACATGTTGAACTTCTGAAGAAAAGCTCAAAGGAACTTCTAAAGATAAGCCTCAGCTTTCAAAGCAAAGTCCTTACTCTTTCGAAGAGTTCAACACTTGGAAGAAATAAAGACTACAACTTCCAATGTATGAAGTCTAAAGGAATCCTCGGAAGAAGTAACTACTTCCGAAGTATAAGTGGCTTCGGAAGAACTTGTTCTTCCGAAGCGAATTAACCTTCGGAAGATGCTACTAATGAACCAGTCGACATAAGTATGGTCTCTAACACTATGCTGCAGACCTCTGATATTGCATGGCGTTTTCCCAAAAGGCCATGTAGTTGACCATACTTTATTACATTGTTCACCTTTTTATGTTAGTATAAGTAACCAACTTTAGTTGGTGACAAAAGGTAAGCCATGGACATGTCAGGACTACCATATCTTAGATAAGACATTTTCTAAGATAACTTAAACTATAGCTCTGTAGTATTTACTTTAGTTAGAGGATTCTAGTTGGTATCAAAGTATATCCGACTGTAGATAGTAGTATATATAGTTTCTATTTGTAACTCTTGTATTAAGCTTGTAAGAGTCTTGTAAATTTTGAGTTGAGAAATAATATATACAAGTATCTTGAAATTATTATTTTGTCATTCTCTTGTGTTACTTATTAAATTATAATCAACTCAAAGAAGAAGTCCTGCAATTGGTATCAGAGCTCCTTAGGCTCTTGATTGTGTGATCTAACCATTCTAATCAACCTCTTGTTTGCTCACTCTTTTACTACACTATAAACATGGCCTTGAACAAGAAATCTGAATCTGAAATGGGGATGATGACTAAAGCACCCATCATCACCCCAAAGAACTTCAGACAATGGAGCAGATGTATTGAAAGGTTTATCAGATATCAAGATAACCGCATGTGGATATCCATGGCCCAAGGTCCTTACAAGCCAAAGGTAGCTTCACCTTCTAGTGGTGGTGCCATGATAGAGAAGGTAATGGAGAACTACTCTAAATTAGACCTCAAGAAGATAGACATTGATGAATAGGCAAGGACAGTCCTGATGAAAACAATTCCTAACTCCATTATGGTGGGGTTTGAGAATTGCACAACTGTTAAAGGACTGTTTGTTGCCTTAACCTTGATGTACTCCAACTCCTACGACTCAAAGAAATATTCCCTAGAAGCAGCAATTTGAGAACTTCACTCATATTGCTGGAGAGACCTTGCATCAGCAATACTTCAGGTATAGGGATGTTATCTCTTCCCTTCGGTCTATGGGAATAACTCTTGAATTGAGAGACCTCTTAAGGAAATTCATGAGTGCACTTCCCAACAAGTGGACATTCTACTGTTTCTCCATTAAGAGGACAAAGATCTTGAACACACTTACAATGACTAAACTATACGGTATTCTTGATGGATATCATGTAGAGATGGAAAACGAGAGTGGCCGTCAAGGAATCTTCAAGTCTTTCCTAAAGTAACTGTAAGGCCCCGTACCCGGGCACCTCATAGTTGGTCATTCATCGCACATAAAACATTTTAAAACATACATCTAATTTTGCAGTGGAATTTAAAACTTTCATTAATAACTAAAAACATATCATTTACAACGTTCGTTTTCATCTCAAAATACAATAACATGTCAAAATATGATGCCAGCCTCAAAACGCTCCCAATAGCTTATGCATAAATGCCTGCAACTCCTCAGCATCAACAAAATACATGCCAACTACCATGCATACAAAAAGTCAGGGACACTGAGTGAGTTCTAGTTTTAATAATAAAATACTTTACTTTCATTAAAACCATTCTTTACTTTATTCCAAATCATACTATACTTTTGTACATGCTCACACATCATACGTACACATAGATAATATTATTATTTTCTTTCATTGTGTTCGTTAACTTTTGTTCTTTCAACATATTACATTATCGTTCACTTCCCTTTCTAGATCCGGTCAGACTTTACCACCTTCGTGGCACTCAGCCACGATTACTGAGGTCGAATGAAAAGGATCATGTTCAGTACGTTATTACGATAATTCATTAACGTTCATTTCATACTTTATCTTTCGTTCATTACTCTTTATTACTCGAATGTTTTGTCATGCAATATCCCTGACTCATGCTCGAAAGTTGATGTTGTGCCGGAGCCTTCTCACAAACCCCCAACTCATGTCCGAAGACTGACACAACATCGGGATACGCGACAAAGATCCCATATGAGTCAATCACAGGGATTGAACTCTATCCAAGTCTGTTGCAACACAAATTCACTCACCTCATACCTATGCTAGGCTTTATGCCATACCCCCGAAGTTATACGTAACTCGAGTAATCATCATATATTTCACCCCAACATTATGGGTAACAACACCCCCATCGAAATAGGTAACAACACCCTGATCGAAATGGGTAACACAGTCTGGGCACATGGGACCTTCCAGGCGCATGAGCATAAAAATCCTAAGTGTAAAACAGTCTGGGCGCATGGTCACTATTTGGGCGCTTCAACCCTGGTTAGGCGCTTTGCCACTATGCAGGCGCATGGCACCTGTTTAGGCGCATCAACACTTAGTCGTTTCAATCACTTTGGGCGCATGGCACTATTTAGGCGCATGGCTAACACTTGGGCGCATGGCCAACACTTAGACGTATGACCGACATGTTGGGCGCATGGGCCACTATTTAGGCGCATGGCCCTCTCCTGGGCACATGGCCAACACAGCGTCTGGCCAATATGCTGGGCGTATGGGTCACTATATAGGCGCATGGACCACTGTTTATGTTCATCAGAACATTCTAAAATGTTTTCTATGCTATTAAATTCACCCGATTGCCATCCTAATCATACCCAAGCACAGATCTAACATACTAAGGGCACCTTAGCATGCTAATCATCACCACTAACCCATAATCAACACTAAGACATGCATACATACATACATACATTATTTCGAACATAAAGCTATAGACCCACGGTTTACTTGAAAACATCACTTGGTATGGATAACAGCCCCAAACAAGTTAAAAATCAGTAAAAGAGGGGTTCTAGAAACTCACCTTCAGCAGCCTTTGAGCAACACTCTTCCAGTTCAAGACACACCTTCGATTCAGCTCTTGAATCCCGAAAACAAACACTAAACACCGAGAATTTCGGTCAAGAACTCGAAACCCAGCTGAAACCGAGCTCATAGAAGAGAAGACTTACCTTTGCAGTTGCTTCTTCCTCTTTCTCTCTCTGGAACCGGGGATCTCTCTCTCTCTTCATTCTTCCTCCGAGAGCAAAAGCAGCTTTCTGCTTTTGATATGGGCGACCATGCCCCTTAAATCCTTAAAATAATAAGGTTTGTACTTTGTACACTTTTTCCCCCTCCACTTGTGCTAAATTTCTATTCTTTCTATTTACTTTTCTTTTCCTTCCGTTTAAATAGAAATTCGGGGTCTTACAAGTCTACCCCCCTTAAAGAGGTTTCGTCCCTGAAACCTGTCGCTCCTCGAACAGTTATGGGTAACACTGTCTCACCTCTTCTTTGATCTTGCACTTAAACTTAGATCCCTTTAGGCTTCACTGCACCGCACAAGTGAAACCATCCTCCTCCTTAGCCTATTCTCTTCTTCTTATTAGTAATGGCCACCAGTTGCTTCTCGTGGTTGAATGCCTTGTCCATCTCAGTGTTCACTAGTAGCATGATCATACCCTCATCGGTTGAGCTCTTTCTTAGACGAGATGCATGGAACATCAGATGAATTCCACTTAACTCATCGGGTAGCTACAGTCGATGTGTCACTTCTCCTACCTGAGCAACAACTGGGAATGTCCCGTTACACTTTAATATTAGCTTTACTCGATTCCAATCAAGCAATCCACTTTCCTGGTCGAAGCCTTCATTATAATTCATTTTCGTATGTCGTCACCAAACTCTGGTTGTGCACGGTTGATCGATCCATCTCCTTGCAACACTTGGGGTTCGAGTTGTAGATTACTGATCAACTCAGCCGGAGATGTACATCTATCCACCTACGCCTATCTTGAATAGTCTAGCAGGAACAAGCGCTCTCTCTCAATTCTATCACGCAACCCTCTAGGGCATTAGTTAACCTGGTAGACTTACTAATGGTGGTTCTACATCAAAGGGTGTATCTATATTCTTACCACTAACAGGCAACTTAGCACGGTAAGCAGCAGAGATAAAACTTTTTACTATCACCAGAATCAAATAACACTGAGGCTAAAGTTTACTAGAAACGTACCTGACACAACATCGGTGTCCGTCCTAGCTTCCTCCCACCTTCTTCACTCCCGAACCTTCCGCCCTCGGCTTGTTGCAATCCCTGCTCATGTGACCTTCCACACCACAGGAATAGCACCGCCCCATACCGCAGTTCTTCGCCACATGTCCGGTCCTTCCACAACGGAAACAGACATTGCCCCCAATCTACATTCCTCGGGGTGCCTATGTCCACACTTGTCGCACCATTTCGACCCCGTACCAGTTATGACCACATGCTGATCATCCATTCGTGCACCTTTGCCACCTGGAGTGGCTCCGCCACTTCCCAATCGCTTCCCGTTCCAATCTTGATCACCCTCTCCTTTCTTGCTACCTTCAGTCACCATCACAGATCTTTTATCATACAATCTCCCCAACCGCCGACCAAAACGTGCTCAGTCGGGAAGCGATCATGTGCCTATAGATGTCCGCCGGCAAGCTCTGAATGTACCTCTTGATCTTTCGTGAAAGAGGTGTCACCTGATCTAGCACCAGACATGCCATCTCATTGAATTTAGCGGTATATTGCTGATGTGTCATCGTTCCCGCCTCCAACTGCAAGAACTCTCTTTCAACCTTGTCCATCTCATGATGGGGAAAGAACTCCTCAATCACCAGCCTCTTCAACTCCGGCCATTTCATCCTTCCGATAGCCCTACTTCCCTCAACCTGGACAATATTGTCCCACCAACACAAGGCTGAGTCCACAAAAGAATGGGCAACAAACTTTACTTTCTGATCCTCCCGACACTCGCTGATATTCAATACCGCTTCGATCTCTCTCACCCATCGGTGAGCAGTAGCAGTAGTGCCGTTTCCATCAAAAGTTGGGGGCTTGCATCGTTGAAACGCCCCAGAGTTACAGCCTCGTGCCGCCCCCGGCGCAGGGTCTTCCTCTTATTCCTCTTCGTCATCGAAGAAAACCGTTTCATTCTCGGGTCGTCTCCTTTCGCCCGAAGGTCTACCCATTTCCTGTCTCTCCCTATCCCTAACAGCTTTTAAAACTTCGGTGACAATAGACGGTAGGATCGTCTGTATGACCTGATTCATTTCCTCCATGACTGACTCTCTCATCGAGGCCCTCTGATTAGAATTCTCATCACCCGCCTCCTGATGAGGGGTCTCGGGTTCTTCAAGAACCACTCTTTCAACCCTAGACCTTCTTCTTGTGACCCATGGTTCAGCACCACGTCCACCACCGCCTCCACCATGCGAAGCCTTAGAAGATCTACCACCAGCCATTCTCTAACACACTATAAGATTCAAACACCAACACGGTCATTCAAGGTAATAACTCAGTTTATGTCAAGTATAGTAAGTCCCTAATTACAGTGGCCATTTGTGATTAGCCACTTACTTTACTCTTCATACCCCAAGCATTTCCTTTCCTGACTACATCAGTATCTGAATCTACACAAAAGCACACTAGCCACATCACATGCGCACATAATATCAATTTACGTTAACTTACTTTAAACGTTTACATAAAACCATTACGTGCAGGCACATAGCTACTAGTACTGGCATCCCTTTTCTTTTAGCCCCATTCTCAGTTTAAGTTAAGGTTTATTTTGAAAATTTACCCATTTCACTTAAACATTGGATCTGATACCAACTTGTAACGCCCCGTACCCGGGCAACTCATAGTTGGTCATTCATCGCACATAAAACATTTTAAAACATACATCTAATTTTGCAGCTGAATTTAAAACTTTCATTAATAACTAAAAACATATCATTTAAAATGTTCGTTTTCATCTAAAAATACAATGACATGTCAAAATATGATGCCAGCCTAAAAACGCTCCCTGTAGCTTATGCATCGATGCCTGCAACTCCTCAGCATCAACGAAATACCTACCAACTACCATGCTTACAAAATGTCAGCGACGCAGAGTGAGTTCTAGTTTTAATAATTAAATACTTTACTTTGGTTAAAACCGTTCTTTACTTTATTCCAAATCATACTATACTTTCGTACATGCTCACACATCATACATACACATAGATAATAGCATTATTATCTTTCATTGCGTTCGTTATCTTTCGTTCATTCAACGTATAACATTATCGTTCACTTCTCTTTCTAGATCCGGTCAGACTTTACCCTATTCGTGGCACTCAGCCACGATTACTAAGGTCGAATGACAAGGATCCTGTTAAGTACGTTATTACGATAATTCGTTAACGTTCATTTCATACTTTATCTTTCATTCATTACTCTTTACTACTCGAATCTTGTCTCATGCAATATCCCCCATGCTCAAAAGCTGATGCTGTGCCGGGGCCTGCTCACAAACCCCCAACTCATGTCCGAAGACTGACACAGCATCGGGATACGCGACAAAGATCCCATATGAGTCAATCACAGGGATTGAACTCTATCCGAGTTTGTTGCAACAAAAAGTTGCTCACCTCATACCTATGCTTGGCTTTATGCAACACCCCCGAAGTTATACGTAACTCGTGTAACCATCATATATTTCACCTCCAACATTATGGGTAACAACACCCCCATCAAAATGGGTAACAATACCCCCATCTAAATGGGTAAAAACACCCCCATCGAAATGGGTAACAACACCCATATCGAAATGGGTAACAACACCCCCATCGAAATAGGTAACACCACTGAAGGTCAGGAACAAAGACTGGAACCCTTGCGTGCACACTTTAGGATTGTTGAACCTCACGCGGTAGAGCTTAAGGCATTTAGAGCCGTGCACCTCTGTACATATTGCTTGCAAGCCTTTCTATACTTTCTCTTTTATTAATGCATGTATTCTATCATTATGTTCCTCTTTCGATTATCTTCCACTTTACGTTACATAATGCTTTTCATTACATTTATTAACGTTCAACGCAAAGCCAAGGGAAGACATACATACATAATAAGGAATATACATAATCATAAACATACACCATCACCAATACATGCATATCATACATGCATAAGACGCATCAAACATAAGCCATCACATCATAACCAGGCCTATCTACCCATTTTACCCATTAAAAACCACTTAGAGACCATAAGTACGAATTGGGCGAATGGGACCTTCCAGGCACATGAGCATAAAAATCCTAAGTGTAAAACAATCTGGGCGCATGGGCACTATTGACCTTCTGCCCTGTTCAGGTGCATTGCCACTATGCAGGCGCATGACACCTGTTTAGGCGCATCAACACTTGGCCGTTTCAATCACTTTCGGCGCATGGCATTATTTAGGCACATGGCCAACACTTGGGCACATGGCCAACACTTAGACGCATGACCGACATGCTGGGCGCATGGGCCACTATTTAGGCGCATGGCCCTCTCCAGGGCGCATGGCCCTCTCCAGGGCGCATGGCCAACACAAGCATCTGGCCAATATGTTAGGCGCATGGGTCACTATTTAGGCGCATGGGCCACTGTTCATGTTCATTAGAACATTCGGAAATGTTTTCTATGCTATCAAATTCACCCGATTGCCATCCTAATCATACCCAAGCACATATCTAACATACTAAGCGCACCTAAGCATGTTAATCATCACCACTAACCCATAATCAACACTAAGACATGCATACATACATACATCATTTTGAACATAAAGCTATAGACCCATGGTTTACTTGAAAACATCACTTGGTATGCATAATAGCCCCAAACAAGTTGAAAATCAGTAAAAGACGGGTTTTAGAAACTCACCTTGAGCAGCCTTTGAGCAACACTCTTCCAGTTCAAGATCCACCTTCGATTCAGCTCTTGAATTCCGAAAACAAACAATAAACACCAAGAACTTCGGTCAAGAACTCGAAACCCAGCTGAAACCGAGCTCATAGAAGAGAAGAGTTACCTTTGCAGCTGCTTCTTCCTCTTTCTCTCTCTAGAACTGGGGATCTCTCTATCTTCTTTCTTCCTGCGAGAGCAAAAGCAGCTTTCTGCTTTTGATATGGGCGGACATGCTCCTTAAATCCTTAAAATAATAAGGTTTGTACTTTGTACACTTTTCCCCCTCCACTTGTGCTAAATTTCTATTCTTTCTATTTACTTTTCTTTTCCTTCCGTTTAAATAAAATTCAGGGTGTTACAGTAACACTCTCATGGTTTCTGAATGCTCAAGACCAACTCAACCTTAGTAGAACCTGCCGTACTCACAGCAGCCATCCAACTCCATTAGGCCTTACATAACATTCCCTAAGACCCCAAGATCTCAACAAGCTCTGCCACTCCCTTTCTGGATAGTTGTGCTTTTATCTCAGGGAATGGATACTCCAATGATTTTCAGTTCTGCTTTGAAGATCTAGAGTGTTTCAGCCCGGATGTAGTGGAATACATGGACATGGTCCAATAAATGGCTCTACTAACCTACAGGGTGAAGAAGATCTTTAAGAGAACAGGAAGGTAGATCCCTCAGAACCCATCAAGCAGCAAGTTCGGGTTTGACAAAGCAAAAGCCAAGTGTTACAATTGTAATCGGCCGGGTCATTTTGCTAGGGAATGCTAAGCTCCCAAATCAAATGTGGGATCTGCTAATGCCTCCTCACATCCTTCCACACCAAAAGATGTTGGAAAATAAACTAAAATTGTTGTTGTGGCACAAGAAGTTGATTGGAGCTTTTGGGTCGAAGATGTCACCCCTACACAGGCACTCATGGCTGGAACTGACAACTCCAAGGTATATGATCATCTTTGTACTCCAACATGTATTGCCAAGGTTATAATGTACTAGGACTATAACATGGAAATTAAATCTGATATTGAGTCCTTAAACATCTTAAAAGCTAATTTTAAAAGGGTTGAATTTGACTATCAACATAAAATTGAAAAGTTAGAGAAAACAGATTCCTATTTAAAACATGAGCACACTAATTATAGGACTCAAATCAAGGATTTAATATCCAAGTTAACTGAGTCTCAAGCCAAGCTAGTAATAGCTGAGGCTCAAGCTAGGAAGCATGCTATTTCTAAGTAAAACTTCCAAGAGATTATTGCATGATCCTCCCACTCCAAAATTTGTTATCAAAACAAAGGAGGGTTGGTGATCAATGCAATTGATCCACACACTCTTATGAGTCGATAAGACAACGAAGGTGTGGTACTAAAGAACAGGAGGTCCCATCTATTGACCCATCTTCACTTGAGTTGAAGAATGATGCAATAATGGAGAACTCCACAGGGAAGGAACAAGCAAACCAACCCATTTCTACTTGTGATGATCAACCCTGTAGGGACCGTGTACATACGGAGTACTAACTGATTATGCGTGTATACCTAATCAAATAGTGCAGAATCCTATTTGATTGGTGATCCAATTAGTGAGGACGCAGTTTCGATCAATCTAACCATTAATGAAACGTTAAGAACGATTAGAACACGATCAACTGCGAACTATGAAGTTGGAATAGGTTCTCTGGAGTCTCTGGACGGATAGGGTACGAATGTGAGTCAAAATTCTTGAAGTGTTCGTTTTTCCACGAATTAGATGGCATTTATAGGTTAGGGTTTGTCAATAGTACGACTAAACCATTAGCATGGTTCAGTCGTGAGACTGAATCATATGATTGATCCATACGCACAACTGAAGGTTCAGTCGTGCGACTGAACCAATCTTATGTCTCAATCGTGCGACTGATCCAGTCTCCTGGTTTAGTCGTGCGACTGGTCCATTAGCAAGAAGTATTCATGCGTATGGTCCATTAGCATGGTCCATTCGCATGAAGGCTTCATACGATTAAGTTTGAACACATTTCTCAATCATTATTGACTAAGAACTATGCAAACAACCACAAACCTATATAGTTAGTTCAATATGCTGCATTACACAATAAACAATGAAACATTTAACATTATAAGCATCAATCACATATTGCATTTCATTCAATTCATTCATTACATATATGTAAAATATGACAGAAATTTTACATTAAGCTCCAAAACTAGGTACATATGTATAAACAAACTCCCCTTTGGATCTAGTTTACATTAGTGTCTGACATTCTTCATTAGCTCCTCCAATTTCTTGTACCTCTCCTCTCTAGTAAGTTCTGCATGTATCTTGAATGCAAAACAGAGTCGTATAACATTCTGGAACTGGAGGGCTTGTACTACATCTTGTGAGTCATAGTATAGTGGCCAATTGTAAAATGTATAAACATCGTCTGCAGACAAGTTGGTTAGCCACATAGGATCGAACACCCGGATAGTTTCCATTTTGCTCTATCTCTGTAGAACTTTGACCGCTTCACCTGTTCTCCAATCATAATACCACCATTTGAAGTGTGGAGTGAAGTCCTGTGGCATTTCTCGTAAGGGAATCTTGGACATTGTGCGTGGAGGACTCCACTTCATCACCACCTTAGGCTTTCCAAAAATAGGATTCACATCAGACCTTCGGATGTACCTCTTTGATTGTTGAGGTCTGAAGTTCACCCATCTGGTGTGGTATTCTTTACTTAGAGCAGCCTCAAACCAGCCTGACATTTTTGTCGGATCAGCATATAACAAGTTTAAGCGCGCCTGCTGCTTGAGCTCAAAACCAGGGAGAGTCTTCAAATCATGTGGGAATCTGAGGTACTCTATTCCCTTCTCCCTCTTAACTACATAAACATTAAGATCCTCAAAATATGCCCGTGCAATGATCTTGCCTGACACCTACAGATGTTTCTTGACCTTGTATAGCTTGGTGTAGGCATTTGGCTTTTGAGTAGTGCGTTGGGCGCGTCTCTCAACAAAAAAGCCGCCCATTCAGCCTTCTTTATATCAGCATCAGTGTCTGAGGCTTCGGCTTGGCTTCCATTCTTCTCTGTCTCTTTTTCCATCTCATCCAGTTTGTCGAACGTAGCACTGCCAAGAGTGTCACCCAAGTTGGGGATCACATTGCCCTCTCGGTCAGTGTACTCTGGATAGTACTCAGCTATGACATCCTCAATCTCTATTTCATCTAAGCCGTTTAGCTCATCATCACTAATCACATCAAAAGTAGGTGCATCTTTGACAATCTCGTCTGGGTTTAGCCTGAACATCTCTGCAAGTTGCTCATCAGTCAGGTCATGTATGATTTCTCCTTCTTCGGGAGTGTAGATCACCAACATTATGGCAATCCCTTGCAATTCAAGAATCATTGTGAATTGAGACTTGATTTGTTGTAGGGGAGCAACATCATATTCATTTTGCTGAGATGTTTGATCTGCTTGATTTAAACATGTAACACATCAACCATAAGTATTTAATCAAGACATTTAAACATTAGAAAAATATAGATAAACATTAATTACACAACTATAATACAAGATTCAAGTATAATAGTTTTCAAATACATAAAAATCTAATCATTACTTTTGTCTTGAATCGCAGGCTTCTCAGCAGAAGGGGCAAAGGATGTTTCTCCTCGATCTTGATTCCTTTAGGTCCTCTTCTCTTGAGCTCTATGAGAGGTCGATGCAACAACATCACCTTCTCCATCATCATGACCTTTCTTCTCACTCGGTCCTACATCATGACCTTCATCTTCTTCATCTAAATCATCCTCATCATTGTCATCATTATTATCATCGTCATTATCACCCTTGATCTTGAGAGGCTCACGCTTAGACCCTTTTAACTTAAGCATGATCTTCTTGTTATTCCTCTCAAGTTCTCCGATCCTTTTCACCGAAGCCAAAACCAACTCATTTTGACTTGTAAGAGCATTGTGTGCTCGGCTTAGAGCTCTCTTATACAGATCAGTCTTCTTATTGAGCTCTGTGATCTTCTGACCTTGAGCTGTGTTTACCTCCATCATCTTATGTAACTGATTTACCCTAAACTCATCAGTGGCAAGCAGCCTAAACACTGTGTTGTGGAGATTTTTAGTTGTTCCTCTAACCCGATGGCGGTATAGTGGATCCTGGTGTGAATGTAGGTTGGGTGGAAGTACCTGCTTGGTGGCTTGTGGTGGTAGATGTGGTGAATATAGGTGGTGGGATATGAGTCAATGGTGAGGGGTTGGTTGCTGTAGTGGTGGTTGGAAGTGTGGTAGTAGTGGTAGGGGTTGTGGTAGTGGTGGTGGTAGCTGTGGTGGATGTGGTAGATATGGTGGTAGCTGTGGCAATAGTGGTGGCTATGGGAGTAGTGGTGGCTGTGGCAGTGGTAGTGGACAGAGTCAAATTAAATCTAGGCCTCTTACCCTTTTTGCCATAAGGGTGAGCCATCCACTTCTTCTGAGAGCCCTTAGAGATAGAGGCTCCCCCTTAACTGTTGGGCTGGTCCGGGGTATACAAAGGATCTGTATCAGCAGTAGTGGCATCCCCGGACTCACTCTGGCGTCCACCAACCACCCTGGGCCCTCTCTCAATGGCTACGACCCGGCTCCCCACCATCCATACCAGAGGCTCCTCGTCCGACTCCTCCTCCTCATCCATTTAAAATCAGGGTGGATTGGAGTCGGCTCGGGTCCACCCAGACCATTACCTCCTTGACCATCACCATGGACATCATCGTCAGAGTCATCGGAGGGTAGAGCAATAGGCTCAACATCAGAATCACTATCATCGTGCCGCCACTTCTTGTGAGAAGGCGCCACGTAGTCAGCATAGGCAAGGTGCCCGAACAATCTCCTCGTAGGGGGTTTCACCTGCTTCCCCCTGTACACCTTCATCCTCCCAAGATGGTGTCATCCATAACCTCCAAATTCAAAGCATCGTTCTTTTCCTTTGGTAGTAAGGGGAGCTTCTCATCTATGATGATCTGCAAGAACCGTGGATACATGCACGAGCTCTCTTTACCCTTTACCTCAAGGTTCTCGATTAGGTACGTGAATATCATGTTGGAGAAGCTGAAGGGGTGATTCAGCACCAGTGCCACGTAGGCATTCTGGATTTGG
>BJCM01065761.1:0-11168 GCA_018326385.1 Flaveria bidentis | reverse complement strand
ACGCACGTAGAAACAATTATGTATTGAATCTAACATTAAGAATCGATTAGGAATCGATCTACTGCGATCTATGAACTTGGAGTATGATCTTAGAGGTCTCTGGACGGCTAGGGTACGTCTGGATTCGAAGTGTGTTTAATGCTTACATTTTTCCACGAATTAGGTGGTATTTATAGGTTAGGGTTGCTCATTTGGGCGACTTGCGATTGAGTCATGCGGTTGGTCCATTCGCACGACTAAGTGTTCATTCGTGCGACTGAGCCAATCTTAAGTGACAATCATACGACTGATTCAGTCTCCTGATTCAGTCGTGCGACTGAGTCATTCACATGAAGTTGTTCATGCGTATGGACCATTAGCATGGGCCATTCGCATGATAACTTCATGTTATTAAGTTTGAATGTATTAATTGTCAATACATTATTTATATTAGTCCAATCAACCACAAACCTATATAATCAAGTCAATATGCATTAAACAACTCATTAATGAAATATTAAACATGATAAACACAACCAAACATTTACATTTCATTAAGTATCCAACTATTACAAACGTGTAAGACATTAAAGACATATTACATTAAGTTCAGAAACTAGGGACACATGTACCTACATGTGTAACGAATTTCTTTTATGCCCTACTCTAGAAAAGGTGAAGATTTTATTATTGATGTGAGAATTTTTTAAAAGGTTTTATCCTTACCGCCATTGTCACATCATACCCTAAACTATCATTTCATCTTATCCATCCACCATTTCTCCCATTTAAATTCTTCCAATCTATCTCTCTAATCTTTTTACCACTTTCAGAGCCTTAAGTTTCCTTCGTCTTCAATTTACCGAAAATCAACCTCATTTACTCTAAAGATTAAGAATAGGTTGGACTCACCTTAGATTAGATTTTGTTTATGTTTAATTGTAATAGGTTAAATGTTAGATTACTTTTGTAAGTGTTTTAGTATTTGGAGTTATGCTCCCAAGAGAAACTATGATTTCGCTCATAGTGAGCTGTCTGATTCACCTGGCGAAACTGTGTTTCACAGACGAGCGAAACTAAGCTTGGACATGATAGTTTTGCTGACAGATATTTTGTAAGCAAATAAATTAACTCTATATATAGATTTTGTTTCTTTCATTGTACTCAACCTTGCAAAACCCTAATTTGTCTAATTATTGTTTCAATATTCTGTTTGCTGGTATTTCACAGAAATACCATTGAGAATGGTTCTATTTGTGTGTATTGGATTTGATGATTTAGTTTTGAACACTTTTTGTTCTATTTGTGTGTGTTTAGTTTTGGTATTGAACAATTCTATCAATCAATTGCCTTATAATTTGATCACTTGGGCCAACAAAATTGTATGAGATCCTTTGTGCTCTTTATTGTTTGGGGTTTTTGGTTGTTTGAGTTCAATATCACTATTTCATCAATTCTAGATCAAATTTGAGTGTATTTGTTATGGAATTTGATTAGTTTTGAGATGGGAAAGCTTTTGTAATCATCGGATTTCAAGTTTGATGAAATTTGAGTGATTTTAGATTAATTTTGTATTGAAAAAGTATTTTAGATTCATCTAGCGAAATTGCAGTTCGGGTAGCGAAACTGTGAGCTTCATTTAGCGAAAGTACAAGTGTTTTGCTTATTTTGATTTTTTTGTAACCTTCGCGAAAGTACCATCTTTGAACGAAAGTTCAACATTGCTTGTGATCCATTATCAAACGAAATTTCTGCCGAATTTA
Organism: Flaveria bidentis; assembly: GCA_018326385.1. NCBI lineage: Eukaryota > Viridiplantae > Streptophyta > Magnoliopsida > Asterales > Asteraceae > Flaveria > Flaveria bidentis. Next base: position 9,426 of record BJCM01065761.1, on the reverse strand, counting down.
CATTTGAACGAAAGTTCAAGCTAGTTTCGAGCGAATCTGTCTGTGAAACTTGCACAATCAAGTAGTTGTACTGCCGAAATTACCAGCAAAACTATTGATTCTTCAGCGAAACTATCCAATCCAGCGAAACTATCATTTCTTATTGAAAACTATCATGTCAAAGATGACAACTCTCACTCTTGCTGATTTAGAGAGTGTGGCACCCAATAGACTCCCTAGGTTGATCAATGGAGAATTTTGAAGGTTGGAAGAGATGTCTGAAAGCATTCTTTTACAACACGGATGATAATCAATGGGAATCTATCATCTCCGGTCCACACATTGCGATTGTTACTATTGGGGATGTAGTTTCCCAAAACAAGTACCGAGCCACATTCAATGAAAATGATCTGAAGTTGATTGACAGGGATCTGAAAGCATTTGGAGAACTAACTCTATGTCTCGCACCAGACATCTACAACTATTTTGCTAAACACAAGAATTCCAAGTCTCTTTATGATGCTCTATGTAAATTTTACGATGGAAATTATGAGTTAATGAAATACAATGGTATAGAAGCTGAGAAGGAGTTCAACTCATTTGTGGGTTATAAAAATGAGAGTCTTACTGATTTGACAAACGTTTTCCGACTATTTCTAGCATGTTAAAGAAGTATGGTGAAAAACTCTCAAATAATAGAAAAGTGAATAGGCTGTTGGATTCACTTCCACCATAGTGAAGTCTACAAGTATGGATGTTGAAACAAGAAAGAGGGTTTACTGACTACAAGCTTATGGACATCATCAATAAGCTTAAATCATTTGAGTTGGACATAAAGAGAAGGGATTTTAATTAGTCCATGATGCTATCATCTGGTTTTCAAAAAAATGTTGTATTGCTTGGTGGTTGTATTAAATCTGTCATAGATCAAGGTAAATAAAAAGATGCTTCTGGAACCTCAATTCCATCTAAAACAATGGCTATGTTTGGTATGTTTGTGTAAAGCTATGATGCACTGGTGGCTGATGATTTGAAGGGGAAAGGGATGACCATGGAAGACATGTATCTGGTGGATCCTGATGATTTGGAAGAGATTGATATATAGTGACAAATGGCGATGTTGACTCTCAGAGCTAGAAGGTTTATGGAAAGAATAGGAAGGAAGAACTGTGGAGGTCAAAACTCCAACTCCAAATTAGGCTTTGATAATTCCAAATTGAGACATTTTAATTGCACGTAGTTAGGACATTTCAAAAGAGAATGTCCATTGCCAATTGTCACAGCTCCAAGCAACTCTGGAGTTCCAAGATTAGCTTCAAGTGGAGATAAGGAAGAAAGTAAACATAAGAAAGAGATAACCTTGATTTCAAGCTTTGATTGGAGTGCATAAACAGAGGAAACTAAAGAAGAAATTAATCAAGCACTTGTGGTTGAGTGTGTAGTAGAGGAGGAGAATGTGGAAGAGCTTCATCCTTTTAAGGAATTTACAAGTGATGTTTTTGTTCATGAGAGTGTTTGAATGAGGAAGTTAAACAAGTCAGTTTTAAGGAGATAAGTAATAGTGAGAAGGAGAATATGACTAGTGATTTGATAGTTGGTGATCAGGAAGAAGTTGGTGGTAAGATGGAGAAGCTGGGCGGAGAACATATAGCTGAGAAGGGAAAATAAAAGAATGATGCTACATCCACTGTTGAGGAAAATGAGAAAACAATCCAATGTGTCATTGTGTAAAAGCCCTAGAAATAGAGAAGGTGGAGATAGGCCTTTTATATGAGGTAATACAAGATATGTGTTCTTCAGCTTGCAAGATAAGGTTATTTGGTGTATATAAAGCAAATTGTTTGTTACTTGATAATGAAAAGGATTTAGAAAGAATTAATGAAGAGCTTAAAATAAATAAGTCAAAGTATTTTGTTAAACTAAATAAGGCTTTAAAAGAAAATTAACATTTAAAAATAATTATTTTAGAAAGAAATGTTTAAATAAATACTTTGACTGAAAGAGTGGCACTTTCTGAGTTTGAAACTAGTAAACTTCAGTCAAAGCTTGATAAATGGACAATTTCATGAATGAAACATGACGATTTGTGCAAATCACAACGGGTGGCTAGAATTAAAACGGGGTTGGGTTATGAATGTGCTTTGGTTTATCCTCCTCCTAGTACTTATTGTTATTCAACTATGCATGTTCCACATCCTTCAAATGATTTGATTCAAATAGATACTAATAGTCTATCTGCAGGTTTAGATGGTGTGAATCCTAAGGAAGTGCGTGAGGAGTTCAGTTATGGACCAACGAGTGGGATTGGATGCAATAGTCTTAGTACACCTACACCTCAACGTTCTATTCTAGATAATAGTTCTAGTTTAAGTTTTGTTTTTTTTTCAAAAATCTCTCTCAGACATTGATTCAGTGTGTTCTAGTGATGTTTCCTTATCTTTATTAAACGATTCCAGATGTAATGTTGATGCTGATTCTATTCTTGAGAGTAAAGATAAAATTAATTTTAATTTTATTAAAAATTCTTTTCTCATCCCATTCCCTTATTTACCCCAATTAATATTTTACAATCTAATAAAAGGGTAATGTTATATTCTTGTGCAAGCACAAGTGGTACAAGTAACACATGTACTTCAGATGAGAATGCATCAACATCTATCAACAATCATTCTTGGAAAGACAAAAACAGAACCAAAGATATGTACGAGACTTATAGTGATGTTTCTAGATTGTCTGAATATGTGAGGAAATATACATAGATAAAATTCTTGGCTTGCGGCATAGCAGACCTAGATTAAAATCACATTGTTTTAGGTGTTGTAAAGATGATCATGTAGCTATAAACTATCCTGAGCCTCATCATAGACATGTTCATAAGAATTCTTTTGGTTGTAGATTAAATCATTTGGTTAATAATTTCTTTTGCAAAAAGTAATCTGCACCTAAGCCTAAAGTTGTTCAAACATGGGTTCCTGTTTCAACTAGTAATCTTTTTATTCTATTATTGCAATAGTCATCCATTAAACCTTTAAATAGCGTTTGGCATGTTGATAGTGGTTGATCTAGACATATGACAAGGCTGAAGGACTTGTTGACAAACTATTGCATCATCGATTGAGGATATGTTGCATTTGCTAGCGATAAAAAAGCAGGTAGAATGATTGGTCAAGAGGAGGTCTCTAATGGATCCCTTACACTAGAAAAAGTCAAATTTTTGCCGTAGCTCACCTTCAATCTTTTGAGTGTCTCTCAAATTTGTGATAAAGACATTCCGGTTCTTTTTTTCTACAATGAATGTCTATTCGGAAACCTGAGTTTACTGTTCCTAAAGAGATGGTTCTCATGTGATCTCTAGGAAAGAATGACATATATCTTCTTGACATGGGATCTAAAGTTTCATTGTCCACTCTCACTTGCCTTCTATCTAAAGCCTCCACCTCTTAATCATTTTTATGGCATCGTAGATTGGGCCATGTTAATTTCAAGAATATAAACAATATAGTTAAAAAAATCTTGTTAGGGGATTACCTTTAAAAGACTTTTCTATTGTTTAGAAATACATGGCATGTGCCCAAGGAAAAACAACATAAAAAACCTCATAAACCAAAACTTGAAAATAACATTTCTAATCCCCTCAAATTGTATCATACTCATTTGTTTGGCCCAATCAGCATTAAATCCATTGCTAAGAACTCTTTTTGCCTTATTATTATACATGATTTCTGAAGGTACTCATAGGTGAGATTTCTAGCCCATAAAGGAGAAGCTGTTGAGGAGCTGTAGAAGTTGATTCTTTCTATTGAAGTGATAAGCAAGGGGAAGGTAATGTTATTCAAAGTGACAATGGTACCGAGTTTAGAAATCATATCTTTGATTCCTACTATGCAAGTATAGGAATCTCGAGACAACTAAGTGCTGCCAGAACACCTCAGCAAAACGGTGTTGCTGACAGGAAAAATCATACCCATAAGGAAGTCGGTCGTACTATGTTGATTGACTCAGCTTTACCAATTATCTTCTGGGCTGAGGCGGTGAACTTTGCTTCCTATGTTCTTAATAGGATGTGGATCGTAAAAGACAAAATAAAGACTCCCTATGAACTGTTACATAAGAGGAAGCCATTGATTGATTTCTTTCGTCCATTCGGATGCTCATGTACCTTACTAAACACCCAGGCACAAGAGACAAAATTTGGTTCTGTGTCAGACGAGTGTTACTTCGTTGGATATTCATCCTCTCAAAAAGTATATCGGGTGTAAAGCAAGAGAACACACATTGTGCAGAAGTCATTCTATATTGATTGGCAGGAATTTAATTCCTTAGATGTTCGATCAGAACCCCGCATGGTTCTTTGACTCAAAAACGGTTTTCAACTCTTTTAATCTTCAAGTTTTTGATGATGACGCGTCCTTCTCCAATGTTCAAATGAACATTATTCTCCCAGATCCATTACCTTATGTCCCTCATGTTCCTCAAACCTCTCCTAATTCAGTATCCATTCCCTCGACACCAACTTCTACATCATCTCAAACTTTTCCATCGTCTTCAGTTATTGAACCTATTCAACCATCTTCTTCTCCATTATCTTCATCATCAGCTCAAGCCATTACCCCAACTCAATCTAATCCATTATCCTCACCCACTAACTTTAAAACACTGAAAGATCACCCTCATGATAACATCATTGGATCAATCACTGATGGTGTTAGGACATGGAGTCAATCTGGTTTGATAAACATGTGTTTATTCTTTTGTTTTTCATCCCAAATCATACCAAATAACGTTCATGCAGCTCTTCAGGATCAATGTTGGGTTGAGTCGATGCAATTGGAGCTATAATAATTTAGGAAACTCAAGGTGTGGATGCTGGTTGATCTACCACCAAACAAATGCCCAATAAGCACAAAATGGGTATTCAAGAACAAACCCGATTATCATGGTATTGTGGTTAGGAACAAGGAAAGGTTGGTGGTTCAAGGCTTTGCTCAAAAAGGGGGATTTATTAGATGGAAGTCATTGCTCCTGTAGGCCGGCTTAAAGAAATACGGATTTTTCTGGCTCATGATGCAAACAAGCAATTTAAAGTCTATCAGATGGATGCCAAATGTGCATTTCTCTACGGCAACATTGATGAAGAGATATATGTGTGTCAATCATCAGGGTTTGAGGATCCAGACTTTCTTGACAAAGTTTACAAGCTTGATAAATCTCTATATGGTCTTCATCAAGCTCCTCATATCTGGTACGAGACACTAACACAGTATTTTCTGACCAATGATTTTTCTCATGGCATCATCGATGTGACTTTATTCAAGAAAGAGGTGGATGGTGAGATGTTAATTGTTCAAGTCTACATTGATGACATTATCTTTGGCTCCACCAATCCAAAGTTGTGTAGGGAATTTGAGGAGATGTGCTTTTTCCTTCGTTTGAAAAGCGAACAAAAGCTAGAAGGAATTCTTATTCATGAGGAGAAGAATATCAAATAGGTTTTGAAGAAATTCAAGATGGATGACACTTCTCCTGAATTGCATCCATTCGCTGCTCAAACATGCCTCACTCCAAATGAGAATGGGAAACCTATTGATCCTCACCTATACAGATCCATGATCAGTTCCATAATGTATCTTACAACAAGCCCTCCTGACATCACATTCGTTGTAGGATACTATGCTTGATATCAATCTTCTACGAAGGAGTCCCATGAGAAGGCAGTTAAACAAATCTTTCGTTATCTTAAAGGCTCCTCTAATTTACGTTTTTGGTATCCTTATGGTGGAAAATTTTAATTTACATGCTTATTCTAATAGTGATTTTAATGGTTGTCGGTTAAATAGAAAATTTTTCACCGAAGGCTGTCAATACCTAGGAAATTATCTTGTATCATGGCAGAGCAAGAAATAGACTATTGTGTCTCTTTCCATGGGGTGGCAGAGTATATTGCTGCTTCAAGTTGTTGCTCACAAGTGCTGTGAATACAACATTAGATGATTTACTATGGAATCAACTCTCTCCATACACCATTATTCTATGACAACGAAGCTGCTATTGGAATCACAAAGAATCCAATTCACCATTCTCGTACCAAGCACATCGAGGCAAGGATTCATGCAATCCGTGATACTCAAGAGAAGGGTATTATTGATATTATCCTTATTGTTAATAAAATCAAAAAGCTGATCTTTTCACTATAATGTTTGATAAACCTCGTTTTAATGAATTGATCTCCATGTTAGGATTAATATCTTTTTAAAACTCGTTTTCTTTATTGTCTCATGTCTTTATTTTGTACATACTTCCTTTTTGTTCTCTTTCTTTGTTTCTTTTTCATTTTCAGCTCCATTCCCTTTCAGCATTTACACTAAAAAAATAAAAAATAAATAAAAAAATAATTATTAAAAAATAAAATTATATAATAAAAATTTCTTCTTCTTTAACTCAGAAATTTCTTCAATCTTGCAGATTTGTAGAAATTTTGGGGGAGATATTAATAAAATTGCATACTGCATGAAAGATCTGAAGGATGTCAACAGTATTGTGTTGGGATATGCATGATAGGCTCATCCAGAACGTGAAGTAGATAGTGATCTTGTGGATAAACTAAGAGTATAAGAAACATATTGACTCGGATTATTCCTTTGATATTCTTGTCCCTCACAAAGTTTCAAGTCTTTGTCCAAAAAGGATTTAGAACGTGATATCTCTTCTTTGATGGGTCATTTTGACAAATTCTCTACCCATTTAGTCATTTTATCAAAGAGTGCTACTTGTAAGCTTCTTTTGTATCAAAGAAGCTCCTTGCTATATACTACGTGCTTATCTCCTCTTCTATGTGTGAACATTGACCTTGAGTGATGATCTCCTCTATTATACATAAGTATAGACCTAGAGCTCTCATCAGCATGATATGATGATCTGCTTTGTTATATGTGAGGGTAGACCTGAAGCTCTCATCTGTCAAGCTCAATTGATCAACTCCTTTGTTATACGTGAGTATAGACCTGGAGCTCTTATCATTTGACATCTATAAGGACTGTGCTTCTTTTGAAAAAGATATATGTTGCTCTTAATGGTATAATCAAGCAAAGTGTGTAATTTGTTCAAAATATCATGAGGACAGGATAAGTTTCCTCACCAAATGAATGTGGGGACTGAGTCATTTAAGTCTTCTTTAAATGAACCAAAAACATGATAACAAAAGCTATAGTTTACTCATTGAAAAGAAGGCATCGGTTTAAAAGGACAAGTATATCAGTAATCCCGCCAAACTCTAATTCTCCGGAAAATCTCTCAGCTTATCATCTTTCTATATCCTTTCATTTTACTTTACGTGCGTCTCTTTATTTTTCTCTAAATTTTGTAAAATGTTGTTAGCTCTTGTGGGGCATTTTCTTTTTAATTCTTTTATTTTTGTCTATTTCTTAATTCTTTTCTAAATTATCATATATTAAAAGGAAAATATAAAATTTTAAAGTTTTTAAGTTTGAGCGAAACTATACATTCGATGGTAGTTTCGCAGAACGAAACTATAGATTTGTCGGCACTTTCGCTCACTTCTGAGCCATATCTTCTCAAAACTTGTACCGGGCGAAACTATAGTTTCACTGCCAGCAAAACTAAGTGCTATATACTGCACAATGGGAAATTGAGAGCTCATTTTCGCACCATCGACGAGTATTAGTCTCGGAGCCCTAATAGTGTTTCTCCCCTACAATTTCAAGTTTTAGTTTGTTTTCTTAGTGATTGTTGATTATTTAATCATTAGGTGTGTGTTTTGAACTCTCGATTGTTTTTTTAATTTAGGTTTAATCATCATTATAAGGATCGATTGGAATTTGACTCGTCGGTACCTTACCGGTTCATACTACGAAAGTACTAATGCTTAAGTGAAACTGAACGAAAGTTCATAGGTTTACAGTGAAACTGTGAAGTTATGCTATCCGAGTGAACTTGATAGTTTCGCTAGACAAAATTTAGTTTTGCATGGCCGAAATTATAGTTTCGTCTTGCCAAATCTACTTCTTTGGTCAGCAAAAACTACAACTGTTTCTCTGTCGAAACTACATTTTTGCTTGCCGAAACTACTGTTTTGGCCGGTGAAACTATACTTTCGTCCAACGTATTTAATTTGATTTTCCTTTAATTTTATTATTTTTAATTGTTATTCGTTTTTATTTATTTTGGTATATCTTTCTAACTTGTTTCATTTTCTTATTTTCATATAATTGGTTAATCTTAAATTTGACGAACGGAACAACATCATGGCTATTCTTGATGATACGAGCCCAAAAGTCGCAGGATTTCATGACTACATACGTTGGCTCCAACGTTCACCTATTCCTTATGCGGTCTCTCACTCTCCTACTATTTATGATCTCCATATCCTAGACTTTTATAGAAACGCCGAGTACGACATGAGAGTCAATCCTTAGAGGATTGTTGCTAGAGTGCTAGAGAATAACATCATGATTACTGTGAAGATCATTGCGCGGGTGCTAAGGCTACAAAAAGATTGTAGGGATGAGGTGGAGATGACTGATCACGAGGTGTTCACCGCCTTCAGGAGCATAGGATATGAAAGCCCTCCTTTGGGGACAAGGAATGAGATCATGAAGTCTTTCTTGTCCAAGGAGTGGAGATACATTGCTCATGTTTTTATCATGTGTTTAGATCACCGAAAGAGTGGATGAGATAGGCTAAACCTGAACTGGGCCGAAGCCATGATTATTTTATGTAAGGGGCACAACGCTAACATTGCCAAACTTATTTTTGACTACATGGCCAAGAATGTTATGGCCCTAAAGAAGGATAAGTGGTTATTCTATCCAAGATTTCTTCATATGCTGATAGACGATTTGATACCAAACATGCCTAAACACGAAGAGATAAAAAGACTTGTTTAGATGAACACGAGGATATTCACTTAGTGCTCTACTATAAGGCACGACTTTAGTGGGAAGATCACACATCTATGGGAAAACATGTATCCAGCAGAAAGGTGGAACTATATTAGGAGGGTGATAGATATAGGCCAAAGAGAAAGACTACGACTTTAAGGAGGATGTACATGAGAAAAAGCAGGTGTTGAGGGCTTAGAAGGAGAGTGTAACACCCGGTTATTTAAAAGTCAAGGAAAGAGTGAATAAAGTTAAAGAAAAGAAGGAAAAGAAATAAAATCCAAAATCTAGGGGTAAAAAGTGTCCAAAAGGACAAAATGTTTGAAAAGTGAGTGTAAAAGGTGGTATGGCCGCCCCTATGTCACATACCCCACTAATCTTCGGATTTTAGAGAGAGAAAGAGCAGCAAATTCTTGGATTTGAAGGAAGAAGAAGAAAGAATTCGAATTCAAGGTAAGAATTCATGCTTTTATGATGTTCCTAACCGGTTATGTCCTCGGGTTTATGCTTATATGTGTTTGTATGTGTTCGGGTATGTTTTTAGTGGGTC
>BJCM01065758.1:0-10213 GCA_018326385.1 Flaveria bidentis | reverse complement strand
TATATTGTAATTTTTACATATATTTATAAAAAAATACTTATAATTTTATCCGATTCTTATATACGATCCGACCGGTTGACCGTTCCGACCATCAGACCGGTAAAATATCCGGTTCACTATCCGGTCCGGTTTAAAAATATTGAATGTTATGCATATCAACCATGCATGCAACCGATGAGAGGGTATCCAAGTGTAATTATGGTATTCTCTATCCTCCAACCATTTCTGTCTTAACGGAAACTTTACTTTATGAAGTTGCTTCGGTTACTGGCCAGCATTGTAATTACTTAATAGTTGAGGGGCATACAAAAGATTGTAGCCGATTTTTACGTCATCAATATAAAAAAAGTTATTGGATTTTAATAATCTCAACCTTTCAATATTGATCGGGATTAATTCATACTTAAAAATGTTTACAGACAATCAATTTTGAGTTTATTTTTCTCTAACAACATCTTATTAACTAAAAGTTAACCTCTGTTAGTTTTTTGATTAAATGATGTCAACTTTAAGCAATTGTTCAATTCCGCCACCACCCAACCTCCATTAGGTCCATTTTCCGTTATCTAATCTCCATCCTCACTCAAAATCTACCTCCCACGAGTCAAGTGGTTCAGTTTAAAAGGTAGAGATTAGCGGGGTTTCAATGTGTAGAAGTTTTAGATTAATTTATGGTAGTTTCAATTTTATGCTTAGTATTATGGCCACATAAGCTGTTCATGTCATAAAAAAACTAACATGGTTAATTCTCAGTTAAGAGAAAATTAATAATCGTTATAAACATGTTATGAATCTGTAAACGAGTTCGATTTAAAAAAATAAGATCTCGTTGGTGTTTTTCTTCCATGAAAATTTTTGTGATTTTTATTACCAGCATGGTTTTGAAAACCAATTTTTTTATATATATTTATATTTTTTTGTTATTTTTACATATATTTATAAAAATACCTATAATTTTATCCGGTTCTTATATACGGTCCGACCGGTTGAACCGGTCCGACCATCGGACCGGTAAGGCGTTCGGTTCACTATTTGGTCCGGTTTTAAAAACATTGATTACTAGATTTGAAAGGTTTTCCGTCAACCATTTCATCATCCCAATCTTTACACCTTTAAGGTGTTTGGCCCGGGTCTTCAGCCTGTAAAAGCTATTTTTATTTTTAGGTATAGAGAATAAGACCCCGACAAAAAATATATATTAAAATGTAGAAAACTAGAAAAGAATACTGAATACCAATCACCAATGTATCCGGTAAAGACCAAGGCATTTCCCTTTGGGTCTAACAATGGCGCTTAATTGGGCTTGACCCAAAATATTTAAAGTTTAAATTGGGCTATAATCTGTAATCCATATTCCATCCTACACACAAACTTATCCTATTTGAAAATACAAAATACCATATTACCATATACCAAACAAACAAATTGTATAGGGTCTAATTTATCATTTTATAAATAAAATATGATGGCTCGAAAAATGACGCTTTAGGAATTAGTCAAACACAAAAATGCAATGGAACATTTTGTCATAGATATAACATAACGATTATTAGAAATGAATATTTGAAATAATCAATCAGGCAATTACACTTTACAGAACAAAAGAAAAAGAATATAATTATTTTTACCACGCACCCATTTATGCCAAATTGTGATAAAATAGAAAATAAAAAAAATGGATTTAAAAGTAATCCAAAGTAAAGTACATTCTTTTTCCTATTGTTTAACTATGGTGTTGGTCATAAGCCATTATCTTTATATGTTCATTTTCTCCTAAATGCTCTTTGCAATGGCAGCAGCGGTACGTGCAACGAAAATAGTAATAATTGTAGAAGTTATAACAATAACAATAATAATAAAATAATATATTTATTTCGTCATCTTTTAAATCATATAATAGATGGAAGGACTGAACTTTTAAGAAACATGACAGAAAATCCTGAGATGTCAAAAACCACAAGATTAAAGCCCAACAATGAAGCCCATAATATGGCCCATTTTGATCAGTAATATACCAATATATGTTCACTCGTGAAAGCCCAATTATATCATTCTAGCCTGACCCGGTTTATGGTATGAAGCCCAAGTACACTCACCGGGTAATAACGCGTGACCCGAATTACAAAACAAGATCCAGATACACCCCTTCTTCTTCATCACACTATCAAACAATCAAACATGATTCTGTAGAGACAAAGTGAAGACTACAAACGACCGATTCAAAATGCAGCATCCATCAAATCCAAATTCCGATGCGTTTCCGTTGAAGCCTTTGCATCACCGTCGAGCACACTCCGAGATGAACTTCCGGCTGCCGGAGGATCTAGATCTGGCGTCAGATCCGTACGATGCACCATCCGAAAGCTTCGAAGAGTTAGGATCTGAAGAAGATCATCTGTTTTGCACGTATATGGACATTGAGAAGCTCGGATCCAGCTTCAACGATGGCGGCATTTTGTATAACGGTCGGATCAGCAATGCCGGTGGCGGTGGTGGAATTGGACCTTCGGAGGATGATAACGGTGGATGTGGTGATGGAGAAAAGAGTAACAGTAGACCTCGGCATCGGCATAGTAATTCGGTGGATAATTCGAGTTTGTTGAGCGAAAGTATTGAAGCGAAGAAGGCGATGGCTCCTGAGAAGCTTGCGGAATTGTGGACTCTTGATCCTAAGAGAGCTAAGAGGTAATACACTAATACTAGTTATGAATTTGTTTTACAAACTTATGCTGAGGTTTTTGCAATCTGTAATTCGATTAACTGCTTTGAGATATGGATGAATATGTCAACTGTATTATAATTATTAAAGTAGGAGGCTAATTTGATGTGGATCTTTTTAAATCTGATGGTTTGGTTCAGTTACATGATTGTTAGAGATTATTACTTTAATTCTGTCTGGATAGATTGGAATTGCATTTCTGATTGTTGTATTGCTTGACTGCCAGGAGAACATGTTATCATCAACATGAATAATGCATAAGTCCAAATGTAAGCAAAGACTTTGTGGTGACTGGTGATTATCATTGTTGATGTGTTGTGCATACTTAAGCTTTTAGGAGTCTCATTATGGGTTGAATTATGACATAATAGTCATCTAGTATGCTAGAAAGATGGTAATCTTCAACAAAGTCCATGTTCAATTGTTCATCGGTCATCTCCGTGAATATTAATGAGATTTTCTATTCGAATGTTCTACGCCAGGCCCTACTTTCATATACATATCCATCAACAGCAATATCCCCTTTACTCTTGGAAGCCATAGGCAAAAAGCTTACATGCTAATTATATAGGTAAGAACATTAATTCAATTAGCATGCCTTCTTGTTCTTAAAGCATAGGATACTAGAGAGTCCGAGTATGTTGTGTAATATCTTAGTAGTTTAGTACTCCTTCATTTAGTATGTTATTAGTTAACCATGCCTTGAGAAATTTTATATTAGTAAATCTTATGCTTTGTGATACAGGATTTTAGCTAATCGACAATCTGCAGCTCGTTCTAAGGAGAGGAAGGCTCGTTATATGTCTGAGCTTGAAAGAAAAGTTCAGACCTTGCAAACAGAAGCAACCACCCTTTCAGCACAATTAACTCTCTTTCAGGTGATTGTATGATAATTCCAAATCCGTATTTTTACAATCATAATTTCAGCATATAAGAATTATTGCTAAGCATGTGTTTCAGCATACTTAGTGGTATAGATTTTAATTAGTAAAGTAGTAAACTGATAATTTTTCTAACACAGAGAGATACAACTGGCTTGTCTTCTGAAAACACGGAACTTAAGCTCCGATTACAAGCTATGGAACAACAAGCTCACTTACGTGATGGTAAGATTCACAAAACATTATAGCACTTACAGTATATCTGTAACATTTTTAATGAAATGATCTGATTATCGTTCCAAATACAGCTCTAAATGAGGCACTGAAGCAAGAAGTCGAAAGACTCAGAATGGCTACTGGAGAAATCGCAAGCTGTTCAGATGGTTACAATTTGGGAATGCACCAAGTTCCCTACAACCAATCAAACTTCTTCACGAACCATCAACAGTCAGAGCCTCCACAATACCACCACCTCCACCAGTCCAACATGTCAAACCACCACCACAACAACAACAATCTACTTGCAGCCGCCCACGTTCAGTCTTTTTCTGAAACACTACAACAGGATCCACTTGGCCACTTTCAGGGGCTCGGTATCAGCACCGGAGGCAATCCTCATATCGTCAAATCTGAAGTCTCTTCAATCTCCGCCGGTAAAAACAACAGTACATTTTGATTTACATTGATTTTCCTCATATTGTATTTCGCCAAATTCTTTATAATTGTTCATAGACTAACACCTTGTTAGTACCCAAATTATTTATTTTCATATTCCCCGTGGCGGGATCAACATTGTTATTTGTTGTCATGATGGTAACTATTATTAGATTTATTAACTTCTGTTAATAGTAATAATAATATTAGGAAAATGTTCTAATCTGATGGTGGCCAAAATGAGTGCTACTTAAGTCACAGGATATGGTCCATATCATATGGGGTGAGCCAACAGACCATTTAAATGCACATGGCACACAAGGGCACCACCTCCAACAGTGATGTGAAGGGTGCACCTTCATAGAGAGGTCATGTGGGTTGTTTGTGTCTAGGGTTTGTGGCTAATATACAACAAAGACCATGTTAATAACTACCCTACCCCTTGATGGCTATTGCTTCTTAGAAGTTTCCCCACATGTTGCAATTTTATTTTTTCAACTCTTTGGACCATTTTTGAACTTCATTGCAGCCTCTTAACGGTTCAGATGTTTGAATGGTTCAGACATTTGTCATTGAATGGTTAAGAGGTTTAATTCTGAATGATTAAGACTTCTTATCTGAATTTATTAGATATTTGCATTTGAATAGTTAAGCGATATATTAGTTGTTAATGGTTTAGACCTTTTTAATGATTCAACACTTAATGGTTCAATTCTTTTAATGATTCAATAGTTAATGGTTCAGATCTCTAATTGATTCAACAATTAATCATTCGGAAGTTGTCAAATAACCTCTTAATATAATGAAACTAGAATATTTTTTATATTATTTTATTTTGTTTGAAATTACTTGGTACGAGAATTTATTGGGATGGGTTATTTTGGATAAGTTGTGAAGGTGTTTATTCTCTTTGTATTTGCACAACAATTGGTTGGTGCTGTATCATCCTCGAAATGAGTATTTCGGATAAGTTGATTTTTCACAAACGAAGCAAAAGCAAAAAAATTGATCGTTTGTTGCACTTAAAGTTATGTAGGATAATTTGGAAAGTTACGTGAAAATATTACAAAGAGACAAAACGGGTGGTATGAACTTAATATTGAGAAATGAGTATTTTCCAGTTCGTGTAATAAAATTGAAGTTGGGTTGATTTATAATTAATTAATTTGGTTAGTATTATTAAACTATATATGTACCTGATATAGTTAACAATCATAATCAAATATATTATGATTCGTGAATCTCACAAAAAATATCCTATGATTTGAGGTTTGTAATAAAATCTTTAGAGTTTTACGGTCATATTTTTACAATTAATATCTTAATCATCTTATTTATAGTAAAGAAGTTTTTATTGAAATATACATATCCTTCTGTCATATTTGAACAAAATAGAGATTTAACTAATCTGAATTTATATATTTTAAATAATCTTAAATATATAGTATAATTTGATTCTTTATTTAGATTTTATTTTTTTTATGAATTTACCACAAAATATAGTGGTGTAGTTATTTATTTTTTTCTTTAATGTCAATCTTTACCAAAATACAAAATCTAATATTTTCAAATTTTGCAAAATTTGGGGGCTTCTCATACTAACCTAATCTGAATTTGTCTTCCTTCATCAGTGTTTGCCTTTCAAATTGAAGTGTCAAAAACTACTTCATTTTATTTTGAAATCGGTAGCTTAAAATACAAATATTACTATATAGTAAAGACCATTAACGTTGTAAACACATGACTACATACAAACCATAAATTTTGCAAACACTTCATTTATTTAAACTCAGAACTAATTTTTCATAAAGGATATAAGACAAAGGAAGGAATTTTGGAACACTCTCGTTCATCATCATTAATTAATTTTAAAAACGTGTTAGATGGATGGCTTAGCTCACATTTTATGTAGGATTTGATGAAGAACCAGATTGCTTTACGATCTTAGAGCATTCACAACCCGTTTGGTATATGCATGTGAGTGTAATCCTTAAATTATATGAAATGGTTATGCGTAGTTGAGTGGATGAAAGAAAAATGTTATTGTTCAATCTGTAAATTTAAGAAATTTCTGTTTAAACCTTATAATTTTTTTAATATTTTCAAAAGTTATTGTGAGTGTAGGAGAGAGAAAATATATGATGAAGATATAAAAAAATATTACTTAATTAAAAAGATGAAAGAGAAAATTATGTTTTTAATGTAATTATATGAATAAGGATAAAGAATGGGTTGTAAATGTTTTTACGTACACAAAATGAGGTGATATACATTGTAACCAAACTTTCAAGGGGTCCATTATAATTTTAATTCTTACTTTCTTTTTGGTGCAATATATATGAAAAAGAAAAAGGAAAACGAGCTTTTTTCAAATGGATGCAATATTCCAAAATCAGACAAGAGATTGTGATCAGGGCTTTCATTGGACCCCGATACAACATGCACCAATTTGGATACTCTCTTTTTTATTTTCCCTTTGCTTTGTGGCTGCAATTTCTCACATTTGCATCCGATAAATATTTTATTTGTCACAATAAAGATTCGGATAATACTTATCATCCATCCATTGAAAATGTCTCCAATAACAATATGTTAAAGGAACATGTAATTTACAACTTTTTATTATATACATGTATCAAATAAAATTTCAATCTTCTTTTAGTTTGACAAACTTTATATTACTTATTGTTCATTATAGTCCTCCGATGATAAAATGGTATGCCCTTTAATCCAAAAGTTATATGTTCAAATCATTTGGATGCATGTTATAGTATATTAAATCTAAAAAGCATGGGAATAATTATTAAAAAAAAGTTATTGTTTTGTTACATAAAAATGTTGTTGATTATTGTAGGTGGCCTCGTAAAGGTCAAAAATTGGTTATCTACTCTGATTAAATCTTCTTCGGCTAGACTATTTTCTCTGATCATTTTTTATGTGTGAGAACAATTTCTCGATTTCATACCACTACATTTTAACAGAAGAACAACTCTTAATTTCCAAAAGTGGAAGAAATTCATTGAAACCATTTTCCTTGAAAGATTGTGAAGATTACAATAAATTAGTTACGTAGTGTAGATTACTGTTTATAATAAACGGTAACAAAACTACACTTTCTTTTAATTAAAAGTTAGGCTGAAACGTTTTATACATACAATTAGTATAAAATCCTTTTTTCCTTTTATTTAATGCGTTCCTAATATAATTAGGTTTAACATACATTTATTATAACAATACAGTACACATATATATATATATATAGACACTATTAACACACATATAATTAGGTTCACAAACAAGTTTATATTAAAATAAACATCTTTATTTGTGTATAATAAAATAAAAAGGTATATGCAAGGATCACCATAAAACTAATCTATAAATAATAGTCAAAGAATTATTAAATTTTATTTAAGAAATACGGCCGCAAAATCAGGAAGTTGCATGTGCAACTAACGTGGTAGGACATTTTGTTTTTGACAATTACTCCCACACAAATTTCATAATCTGAATTCCTAATCATTGAATTTTAAAAAATATAATAATGTTAACAAAATTTATATAATAATATAATCCACACACGTAACCTCAATATCCGCATCATATTTTATTTCTACACTATGTTAGATATGAACTAAACGACAATAGTTTCATATGTAAATTATAGAGGAACAAAAGTTTATTGTTCTAACGTCTAAGGAAGATCCACGTGTGTTAACAATTGTTTCTTATGATTTATATAATATAAATATTTTTTAAAGCGGTGAATTTTATTATTTGAAAAAACTAGCAAGATGCTAGATTACGTGAACTTATAACGAAAAAAATAAAAAGAGCACTACAAGTCTAGTCCAACGTTCCATAACTGCCTTATGTTTGATCCACAAAAGGGTATTATCTTGATCACTTTTAAAATCACCTACAAACTATAAGCTATACATTTATACCCGTTGAAAATCTTCTAAAACTACGTTATGATTTATAATTAAATGCTACTCTTTGTAATTTGAAATAATTAGACTGATTAACAACTCTATTGTTTCTTGTTTAAGAACCGACAAATGATAAAAGAACCATTATCTCCTAAATATTCCATTTGTGTACCAACGACCTTTTTTTTAATTAGAACTTGCAAACCCATGTTCAGATTTATGTAAACAACACATTAAATAACTTTTATAAAATTTAAATACTCATAACTTATTGTAAGAATTGTCTTTTTCAAGAAAATAAATCTTCATGTGCTAATTATGGTGAAATTTGTATGGATGTTCACATGATTTTCATTAATTTGAGTTTTGTTTACAAGTTCGTGGCTCACCCGAAACTTATTCGGCAAAAGTTGAAATAAACTCACTTGAAATTGATTTTTTGTAAGCGAGCCAAGCCAGACTCACTCGTTTGGTTTGCTCGTCAAACTCATGTAAATTAAACCTAGTTATTATTGTTTATAATGGTATATAACCCAATTAGTTGTCCAATCTTAATTTTTCTAGGCCTAAGTTAACACAAATCTAAGATCGTTGGCTTGCTTGTTGACTCAGATTCGACGTGTTCATAAAAGTGGCATTTATGTAAGAAATCTTATGTTTTATTAGAATTTAAAAAAGTAAGTGAGTCAGCTCGACAAACCACGAGCTGGCTCTAGCTATTTACAAGTTGTGCTTGAGCTCATATTCAGCTCGTTAAGAATAAACGATTTGAGTTGAGTTGGCTCGTTTAAGCTCCTACTCAAATTCACGTTGAAGCAGATTCAACTTAATTTTGTACATTAACTAGTCTAAAATTTGAGGAGTATTGTTGTCTATTCGAAAGAATTAAAAAAAAGAAACGGTAGAGTTATCAAACTTTTAAGCTACATAAGTTTCTAGTGTACCCCATGTCACTAGTTATTAGTTAAACTTTAATCTTCTTTCAAGAGGCAATGACCTTTACCACCTTGTGATAACTGGATTGATACCACATGATATAAATGTTAAGAACTATAGGGGTGGATACTAGAGAGGGATATTAGGAGAAAATCTAGGGTTAAACAGATCTCAATGTCAAATATTATAGCTGATATTTGACTAAAAGTTTAAAGTAAAATAATATTAGAAAAGTATATGGTTGCCCTCAAAACTATAAGTTATTAAAACATCCCTCACAACGTAGTGTATATAATTATCTGAGACATCAGAGAGGGATACACCCACGCTTGTTTGTGTTCATCCGGATCTTTGGATAGAACCAAACAAATGTGAAGAAAACGACCTCATACAACGCTATTTTTCTTGGCACATAGGCATTTCTTTCCATCCGTATGTATCGTTGGACCCGCTCTTATGTTTCTAGTTTCCAAACTCTCAGACTAAAAAGTTACTTATATTAAAATTTACTTATATCCATGCCAACATATTTTAAATAGCTTTAGAAACTTTAATGTAACGACATGAGTTTAGAAAAAATAGTCACTGATGATAACAAAGCTTTTTAATCATAGGGTTTTATAAAATTTTCTTATTTACAAACTACAAAAAATATAAGTCATATTTTTCATTAAAGAACATCTTTTTAATACATGAAAAAACTGACAAATTATTATCATCAATAGATTAAATGACACTTTTAACCCTCTTAATGATTCAACATCTAAGTATACTAGTTTCAATCCTCCAATATATAATTAGTAAGAATAGGGTAAGATACGATTTAAAAATAATTTTAATAAATACTAGTATATTTGTGTATAGTTTTAATAAAAACTAGTATACTAGTGTATGTTTAATGAAATTAAAAATTAGTTAAGAATAAAGTATGAACAAAACTCGTGCTTATGAATAGATGCTCACTGTTTCCCGCCACCTCTTTTACCATTCCCCGCACGTTGATTTTCTTGTACTTTTTAGGCTTTTCAATATCCGGAAGTTTCGTTTAACCCGAAATAAACGGATCTATATTTATATATATATATATATAT
>BJCM01065754.1:26800-44008 GCA_018326385.1 Flaveria bidentis | reverse complement strand
TGTTTGTATAATCAGTTAGATGTCTCTATCAGGAGACATCTGCTGACGTCACATTCCTCTATAAAAGGAATGTTTGACCTAATTTGTAGCGGCCGAAGCTTGCGAGTAAATTGATACAGTATCTTTGCCGAAAACTCACTCTTTATAGCCGTCACTGTTTGATTGAATATTCTTAGTATTCTTGCTTAGATTTCGTCTAATTTTTGTACGATTCCGCTGCGTATTATAACCTAATTGTTCAAACCAGATCGTCGATCACCAACAAAACTCATATAAGAACGTAAATTTTGTATAGAAATTAGTTGACTCGTATATAAAATGTTTTCATTCGACGTTATATATCCTAGTTACTCTACGTTTAAAGTAAATTTAGTTTGGAAACAAGTCGGGACGATTGTTCTCTGTAATATCTCACGCCGCATATGGTGCGACCGACGTGTTTTTATATGTACGCTTTGAGTTGACACTTTGATATAATTTTGTAAGAAAAATGATCAAGTTAAATATAATATTTTTTCATCAATGGTATAAATTCAAAGACACATCAAATCGATTGTTAGTCTATATTTAATCATCACGCGTATGATGTAACCGAAACACACGGCAGGTAAAGAAAACTATTTCAAATAAAAAGTAAATCTTAAATCATATTATATAACAAAATAGACGGATTGCTAACAAAAACAAATGATGATATGTGTTGAAATCGTATGCAGGTCGTTTATTGTTTAGTTTTTAATGAAAATTATAAGAAACTATTACATACTATATATGGATGCCTTAAAGTATATTAATTACATAATAATCTAGTATTTTATGAATGCGAATATGCAATTTTTATGTTTTGATATATTTTAAACGATTTTTAATCTGGTTTCCAGTCTCCACTCATTAAACTTTTTATCTAAATCATATAATTTTGACATTAGACGTGCTAAATTAATAAAACCTATAAATATACTAACACTTACATGCTGCCAAGCTGGATTGGCAGTTTGGCACCGCTATGGTGCAACCAGAAGGTATCAACTATCAAGACAAAAGGGAACAAACAAATGACAAAAATAAAAATTAATTAATTAATTAATAGTTTATTTATTAACAAATTTAACATTTAATTATTAATCAAAGAGTTAATATTTTTTTGCTTAGAAAAGATAAAATAATATTCAAAATATTGCAGTTTTGCTGTTGAAAAAAAAGCCTAAAACAAATAAAATTATGGATAAATATAAGTTAAATACTAAAACTGACATCTCAATAATGATTATATTAATAATATAAAAGAAAACGTATGCCAAAACAATTCTTATGTCGTTTTTTAGCAAACAAAACAATTTTCTTTTTACACGAAACACACTGCAGATAAGATTTGCGATAATAATATAATAAACTAACCCATTAAGAATCTTGAATTAATGAAGAACGTTGATTAACCTCAATCACATCTTCGATACTGATCATATTCAAAGAAACGTTATCCTCCACTAATTATTTCTCAATAATTTAATACAAAAAATAGGGAAAAAAGGCCTGTAAAGATATAACATAAATATCATTCTCAATTGTGAATACGTTGATGTTGATACTTGTTATACATGATGCACTTAGGTAAAAATGACTATGTACATCATGTTTATTATAAAATTATAGAAGTAGAATTGATAGTTCTATATTTTTTTTATCAAAATCAAGGTCATCGGTGTTGATATATAATAGGTTAATGGAGAAGATTGTTTCTCATGATGAGTTATAGTGTTATACTATATATTAATAAAATCATATTATGTCTTAATGATTTATCTTAGTAGTAATAGGTTGTATAATCTCTTAACGGCCCTTAGTGAATTATGTTGGATCTAATAAGTTTAATTAGGCCTTAATAACTAAAATATATCTGATCATATATAACTCAACTAACTGTGATGGATCTCAATTAGCCTTATTACATTTTAACATATTGTTTGGGAGATATATCATCAAAACGATCATTATTGTTAGATAATATGTTGTATTGCCTAGTCAATTTTTGCATGTTCCAACCGTTGCTCAGTTTAGGAGGTAAAACGAATTCTGTGTTATCTCAAAGAAACAGCAGCCTTCGGTTTACATTATAGTTGTCCTATTCTCATAGCTCTTTTGGATACTTCGATGCTTATTGGGCTTGCTACTTGGAAACTAGACGTGCTACTTATAGATATTCGATATCCTTGGGTGGTAATCTTATTTCGTTGTTTTTCTGGGATATGCTACGCATTGGTCCATCACCGTTCAGCTTGCAAGAAGATATTAGATAATATTTTGTATTGCCTAGTTTTTGGCACCTAAGTGTAACATCTATCTCTTTATATAAGTCCTTGTAACTCTCTTGAAAAATAAGAAATATCTAAATCATTTTCTCAATCAATCAATTATGAACCATAATGGGCGTTATAAAATACATAACTTTTTTACAGTTATAGAGCATAGCGAGTTTATACTAGGGACCATGATGGCCTTCTTAATTATATCATATACTAGTGATATATTATCTAATTTTCGGTTTGAGCCTTATATGTTTCAATAAGTTATATTTGTCACTAATTATTATTATTTTTTTTTTGAAAGGTAGAGATGAAATTAATTAATACTAAATAGAAATTTAGCGACAAAAATTTTAAGTTTATACGTTCAATTAAAAGAAGCAATATTTTTAATAAAAAAATTGCTGAACAGATATAAATTATTTAATCTTTATTAACTGAAAATATAACTGAAAAGAGATTAGTGATGGATTGTTTTTTTAAAAAAAGTTTTGTAATTCGAGATAAGCTAAATATCACTGAAAATTAAGCAAACACTTTAAGATTTAATTATTCGTAACCATTCACAAATATTCAATCGGATAATTTTCATGAAGTTCAAAAACAAGTATGAATTCTCATAAGAATTTATGTCTCAGAATCTAACCAAATCCAATCTTTATATAGAGATTGCACAATTGCAATAAATCGTTACAAAAACTCATGATAAAAAGACATGACAATTCGCATTATAAACATTGACAATTAAATCAACAGTAACCGAGTTATAATTACCAACCCACACAATATCAATAGTAAGAACTACTACTGATTACGCAATTATACCGCTTATCAGCAATAGTAAATGGTCATCAAAGTTTCTATTGAAGCCAAGTTGTTACCTATGATCATTTTGCTATGATGGTCTTTTTTGTTTGCAACGTATCAGATACTACTGAGAAACCAAAGTGGCTACTAATCATGTTTTCTACCGACAAACAATACCAACTTAAAATTGAGGTATTAGCTTGATCACCACCGGGGGCTGCCCCTGCCCCGGACCCTTGTTAAAATTAAGGACTTTTAGCGGGATCTGTGGGTAGGAAGGGTAGACGTAGACTTAGTTGTGGCACCCCTGTTTTCTTCAATCTGTCATTTCTCGCGTTTCTTGCCGCTTATTTGTTGTACACACTTTCTGAGTTTTTATGTGATCTATACCAGTGTGTTGTATGTCGTATATTATGCTTGCTACGGTTATTGTTTTCCTTATTGAGTCGGGTGTCTTTTCGGAAGCGGTCTCTCTATCTCCCAAGATAAAGGAAAAACTCGTCACCTACTACCCTCCCAGATCTTGTTCTTGAGTGAGATATACTGAGTATGTTTGTTTGTTTTATACTTTTTCCCACAAAAGTTTTCACCCGCTTTTGTTTAGTAGTCTATGATGCTTACTTAATTCACCGTTAACTAAAGATGGAAAATATTATAAAAAATCCTTCATATATAAGATACTATCCTACAAAAGTTAATAAGGTTAAGTTACTAACTAACTAATTAATTAAAAATGTTACAATTGTTATTTATGAGCCAGATCGAAATCCATACGGAGTATAATCAAATATTTGTTAGTAGAGGTTAACTTATTAAGTAATCGTTAAAAGATTCGATACTGGAATGTTTAGGTAAATATTACTTAATCTGAACTAATAATAATATATTTAATTATAAAGTTATGATTAAAAAATTATATTTCGTTGCTTGTGGGCATTGGCAACCGAAAGATTTGTCTTTTCCTATATTCACCTAATGTTTTCAAGTTACGTGAAGAAAATGCATGCTGCATGCATGGCTTGATGTTGACAACTACGTTTTTAAAGGCATTTTAAGTATCAAATTATTGGTACGAAAACAAGGTCTTTGTAAGTAATTACTCTCAAGATTAAATATTACTCTTCGTTTCTAGAAAAACTAGAGAATTTTTGGGATGGAACTTTGAAAAAGTTACATTGACATATGTTGCAAGTCTATTTTGAATAATAATATGTTCTTAAGAGCATTTAAATTTATCGAATGGAGGCTTAACTTGAAAACGATATTTAATTTAAATAAGTTTAAAGTAGAAAAATGATGCATGGGCATCTATGAAATTATATTTAAATGTTTATTTCAAATTTAACTACTTTTAAATTTATTTATTTATTTAATCATAATTATCTTTAGTTTGTCAGTATTTAGTATAAATAGAGGGTTATGTTAATATTTGTAAGTAGTCTTTAATTGATATCGAATTTAATTGATATTGAATTAAATTAGACCATTTGATTTGATTTGTCGTCATTGATTAACTACTATACTTAGAACTATTTTTGAGCTATTTGATTTCTTCCATTACTGCATCAAAAAATATCAACTTATAAAAACAAAGATTTATATTGGCTAAGGTGCATGTTATCTAATCAATCAAAAGTTTGTTTTTACTAAAAAAAATTATCTCAAAACAATATCAATTTACAATTTTTCTTGTAATTGTAAAAATAGCTAATCTTCTCCCTGATTGTTAGTTACAAGAGAGGGACTCGTCTTATTTTTTTCTAATTTTCGTCCTACGTCAAATCAATGTCACATCAATTAATTTTTCTTTTTATTTTTTCTAGTTTTTTTTAGTTTGGATGATATCGTTTTTACCTATTTTTATCCATATGAGTAAATTAACATTTGCATCCCTGACGTTGTCTCGTTTTAACCATTTGTATCCCTGTAGTTTCAAAGTCTCGATTTGCCACCCTAAGGTTTTCTTTTTATCTTCATTTGAGTCCAAAACACTAACGACGTTAGATTTTTCTGTTAACTTTTGTAAAATGACAAAATTACCCTTATTTATTAATTCACCTACTCATCATCCTCACCCCACCCTCCTCTCTTCTCTATCTCTCTATATTTTCTCCATTTCTACCACCACAACTTAAGGTACAGTCGTATAAATCTCTGATCTTGCGGTAGTTGATCGTATTTTGGTTTTTATTTGTTGTAATTTTTGTACCCGAGATGGGTTTTTCGAGGAGCTTTTGTGTCATGATTGGGGAGTTTTTTAGGTTCTAACTTGCGAAAGAAATTGAGAAAACCCAAATCCCACACCCTGTTTTTTTCGATTAGATCTTTGTTGTCTAGTGTTTTTGAATGGAAAAGCTTGTGGCTTTGATGGATTTGGGGTTAGGGTTGACATTTTGTTTTGGGGTTTTTTTCAGATCTTGATCGAAGCTCTCACAGAGCTGTTTTGATGGGAATTTTAGCTTACCATCAACACTTTGTTTTGTCTTCCTTTGCTTTTATACAAGATTTTTTACTGCGGAGGTGGTGACGGGGCTACGGTGGTGGTGATGGGGTTGCGGTGGTGGTGATGGGGCTGCGGTGGTGGTGATGGGGCTGCGGTGGTGGTGATGGAGCTGTGGAGGTGGTGATGATGGTTGTGAAAATGGTGAGGGTTAGTTGTCATGATGGTGATGAAGGGTAGTTTAATCTTTTTTAACAATAATTTTAAGAGAAAAACTAACGGTGTTAGTATTTTGTACTAAAATGAAAATAAAAATAAAACAATATAGACTCAAATGAAAATAACATAAAACATGACTATGTGCCTCTTTAGTAGGGATTACTAACTACTTATTACTAATCAATTTTTTTAACGTTTTGTATGAATATTTTGTAACGATTCTTCTTTATATAAAGTTTTAATATTATCACAAGTTCCGCCACCACGCACGTGTTTGTGACTGATTATTTTTCATATAAAGTTAAAAATCGTATCAGCAATGTGCAAGTTTCATTTTTTTTTCTTTTTTTTTACTTTTACCGCTTGGATTTCTAGAAACGTTGAAACATTAATTCTTTTCATAATGTGTGCCCTCTCCAAAATGTGAGTTCTTAATACTACTTATGAATTAAAGTATCCAATCTTACTTTGAAAATATTTTTCTACATAATACTAACAAGGATTATTATTATTATTTTCCTGTTTGGGTTGATGATGTTTGTTTAGTTTTTTTAATTAAAACGGCGTATAAAACTGAATATATGGTTTTATATAGTCATAGAATTAAAAGAGAGATGTAGAGTTCTTTATTTATCTTCCTCGTTTTCTATAAATTCAGAATATATACAATCAATATTAATAATATTGACGCACTATTCCTCCCCCTTTTAAAATATTATAGAGTTAATCCTTAAGATATATTTCTCAGGATATACAATAAAAATCACATATTATAATATTCCAACTAATATACTCACAATAACCACATGCAACCTAAAAATCTAGCTTAATCATTATCTTCTTTTTGTTGGTGTTGTTGGGGCCTTAAAGAGATTTTTCTTGTTAGAGATAGGGTCAAATGAAAAGGGGATAACTTGACTAGTATACAATATGGGCCAACAAATGCCAATGGCCTAACTGGATTATTAACTAAATGGGCCCACAAAATGTATTACTTGAAAAGGAAGTTTATATGTGCTTCAAGTTTTTATGGGCCCAGTAGACGTGTCTTTGATTATTTACACTCTTATTTGTATAGATAAGTTCAGCCAAACACACAAATTGAATTGGAATCTCTAGTTTGTGGGTCACAATCTTTGAGATGTGTATTGTCAACAAGATATCAATTCTAAGATGTCAAGTAATTTAATGATATGTTGAATATTATATTTTGTTACTATGTCTTATCTTGCTTGATAGAAGAACCAACCACTTTATGTATACGTTTATAAGAAAACTATTTGTAGTAGTCTTTGAATACTAAAACTTTACAATAACTCAAAATATATGATGTATATTCATAGTCTAATTGCAGTATGAGTCAATCTTTTTGAAAGCTTAAAACGAGCTAAAATTTCATATTTTTTTTTCCAATTTTCATAGTTATAAATGCCACCTTGTTATCGGTATTTGAGACTTACAATAATAAATTAAAAACTTCATAGTTGGGGGAGTTAATATTTCTTTAACCTTTTACGTGTGTTACAAATACTCAACAAAAAACAACTGAACCAATTCAAAAATACATATAATAATTATTAAAATTCGAAGTAATTTCACAGCAAATAATCATAAAAAAGTTTCTAGCAATCTCACAAGTAATCAAAGGATTAAAAAAACATATATAATCAGTAAAAACTAAAGCCGTCTCACTACTAATCAAAGGACGGTCGAACAGACTTTTGTATTTGATTTAAGCAGAGACGGTATAGAACTGCGAAAGAGGATAGAGCCCAGAGGGTGAAACAAATATGACGATTTCTATTGTCGAACTTCGATTATGAAAATCCTTTTTCAACTTTCAAGTAATCGAATATACCAATTGTTGTTTAAGTTACTGAATATAATGAATTATGTCATTAGAATTGTGAGAGAAGGAGATCGAGATTTAGCAAAAACGACTTTTGTGAGAAAGTATCTTTCAATCATTTTCTAAATTCCAAAGCTATGGTCACTTGATCTCCTTGTCTCCATGGTTTAGACGTTTCATTGCTTAATGCACCAAGACCAATAGAGGCTTAGACTTTTTGTGTTACCCTAATACTCGAGTGAGAGGTCATGCTAGTTCATTTTTCATGTTTCGCGCTTCACAACCTTCAGTAACTTCGGTTGACAGAACCTACTCATGGGCTCATAGTGCAATTTAAGTTTTGCAAATCATTTCATCAAATTGCCCTTAAATGAACTGAGGGCCTATATCACTTATTTTAGTACTAAGCATATTCGACCACCCCTAGTTTAATATTGTGTAGTGTAAGAGTATAAGTCATTGTAAAATTCTTGTACAACATATTACTTAACCCAAAAAATCAAGTGTAAAATATGATTTTAATCAATCCAACATAAAATCATTGATCAAATGTTTGAATTATTAAAAAAAGCTCGTTAAACTAACATGTTAAATGGTTTATTATGGACATTTGAATGTGATTTACAAAGTACTCATGGTAACTTTTGTAATTAACAAGACGTGTGAAAATTCTCTGGGTTTGTTACATAAATCTTATATATGTATAAAAAAATCATTCGTGTGACATTTTTATTATTATTTTAACTCTAACTTGGAATCAACTTCAACAAAAGCTAAAAATAATAGCACATCAATAGTCAATAGAATATAGATAAACACAACGACGGTTTTTTCCCACGTATCATACTTTGTTTCTTCTGCATTATCGCCACACAATATTTTATGACCATCTTTTCTATGTATAAACTCCATATTTAACTTTTTAAAGGAAAAGAGTATGATAAATTATTTAACAAGTTATTTAATCAATTTGCTTTATTTATAAATTACATGTTTAAACGGACTTTTAGTAAAAAGTAAATAAAATACGGTAGAAATCATAATTTGGTAGTTTATTTACAATTTCTGATTTTATTAAAAAGCGTTCTGTTTAACTACTTTTCATAAATAAAACATTCACATTAGTAAACTTAGAGGTCAATGAGTTCTAGATCACCTGGTTTAAAAAGACACACCCTATGACTTTCCAATGTGAAGGTTATGGGTTGGAGTCTCACTAGGTGCAATATGCTCCTAGTGGGCCAACGGTTTTACCACAGTAGGGCCTTTAGGTTGTGGGTTTCCCTTGGAATGATGGGCGAGCCGGATCACCAGCGTTATCTGTGTTCGCGGGCGTGGGTGGCCTTTC
Organism: Flaveria bidentis; assembly: GCA_018326385.1. Taxonomy (NCBI): domain Eukaryota; kingdom Viridiplantae; phylum Streptophyta; class Magnoliopsida; order Asterales; family Asteraceae; genus Flaveria; species Flaveria bidentis. Next base: position 35,042 of record BJCM01065754.1, on the reverse strand, counting down.
ACCATTGGGTTTACCAGGGGTGACCGAGCTTAAAAATTATTCGTTGGCCGTTAAAAAAAAAGTAAAATTAAAGGAGAGAGAAAGGTTTTCTATGGACTTTTTTATTTGAAAAGCTGGTTTTTCATGGACTTAACATAATAAAAGTATTACTTTTTATTTAAAAGAAAAGCAAAAAAATTAAAAAAATAAATCTTAACTATCGATCTTAATTATAAATCAATAGTTAAAATCAAATTTAAAAAAAAGGTTTATTAGATAGATATTTTATCATGATCATTTTGTTAACCTTCATTTTTTTAATATTTATAACTTTTATATACGTCATTGTGTTTTGTAAGTATTACACTAGAAAAACAAGTGTTTTATCTTTAAAATAGGGTTGTTCACGAGCCAAGACAAGTTTAAACTCAACTCAAATTTAAACCAAGCCGGCTCGGAATTTAAACCGAGCTAGAAATTTGAGCTCGAACTTGACTCGGTTATAACCTAATAGACATAAGTAAAAATTCAAATGCAAAATAAATTGAATGTACTACATAACTCATATAACCAGCCTATGTGAAGTTTCATAATTATTAAAAACTAAAAAACCATAGAATAAACTTCAACAAATTACAAAATAACTTCGTCAGCATTTCAACCAATTAAACCAAATCCGCAACATTACATAAAAATAATATATAGTACAAGTAAAATAATCCAAGCCATACCGAGCCGAGCTATGAGTTTTATGTTCATCACTATTTTTCTGAACACTATCAGTTTTAAAAAAATACCGCTTAAACAATATTATTGTATATTTTTAATTATAAAACACAATATTAAAATAACAATAAATCTTTATCTACTATAATAAATAAAATAACTTTCCAACACATAGTTATTTTCTAGCATGTTCATATCATCGTCACCTATAATTGCATGTGTCACTACCATAATAAATTATAATTTTGGTAAAAAAAACTTTGATTTCACTTAATAATTCTAATTTAATATCATAATACTAATCAAGATAAATTCTTCTAAAAATAAATACCATTTTATTAAAAATACTATAGTGGTTTTTAAGTTATTAGGTATGATTGTTAATTTATACTTAAAAAGTGATGAACATAGAATTCTTATTTATCGACTTTAATTATATCCATTTTGACTCGTCTCGTAACCCAAGTGATGATAACGTTAATAGTATACAAATAACAGTAAAAACAGCTATAGCTGTAGTGTAACGTTAAAATAAATATTAAGTTTATGAAATGTGAAAATGTGAAAATGTTTATTTATAAAAAATACAATTGTTTAAATATAAATAAATTTTATTATCTTTTTATCGACAAATGGCATTCTTATCCACGAACATTTGAAATACGTATGAATGACATGGACCAATCAAAGATTATCGGATATGTACGAATTTCGGATATAAAAATATCATAAACAACTAAATCTCTTGTCACTAACCTTATCCAATTCAATTTTCTAACTTTTAATTCCTTTTAATCATTAACTAGTTTTAATAGTCTCGTTACACGACATGAGAATACTATTTTCCGTAATCATAAATTCGAGGTTGTATTTTATAAAATGTCGCTACAAAAGGGGTGTTATAACATGTATCCTAGAAAGAAGATAAATATAATATGTTTTTACATTCTATAGAAAATATCAAACAAATAGAAAAACCTGCAAAAACAAATAAAAAAAGTTAGGAAAAAATAGAAGTAGAAAAGTGTAATAAAAAATAACAAAAAGAAATAAAAAATTAAAACGTATTAATAAGAAGAAGCAGTTAATAATATCCGAAAACCTGCGTAAGTGGAGCATATGTGTTTAATCAAGGCACACCCAAGAAATTTTAGGGGTTCAGTTTTTTTTTCTATTCCTTGAGCATATTGTAACTTTGATGTTCGAATTTTCGAATCATAACAGGTCATATAAATAAACTTTAATAACATTAAAACACGAATAATAAAAATAAAATTTCATTAATAATGATACAAACATTGCATCTTATCTTAGTTGTCTATGTCTTCGGCTTCTGTAAATAATTCATTGCATTTGAGTTAAGTGATGATTAGATTTAGGGCTAATTAATTTAAAAAAAAAAACAAGTGCTTTAGTTTTTATCGGGTTGAGGATTTATTTATTTTGATTTATGGATCGTAAAGTTTTCTCGTGGGGTCACCACTCGCCATTTTAAAAAAGCATTGGGTCAATCAAGAATCCTTAATACATGTTATATCATAAATACATTTCTATTGTGTTGGTTGACTCTCTTTTTTATCAAGGTCTACCCGTGCTCTTGAGTTGGGCTAGAGATTGCATTATGAAGTCCTGATTACATGTGAAAACAAGCTCAAGCTCAACTAATAAGATTGTCTAGTTAACCTTTATGTTAATAATAGAAGGAAATGAACAGTGTTGGGGTACTTTAGGAATTTTATTGGTATCAGAGGTAAGCCACGCGTCATACCCCCTGCATTCATTCATGTCTTCTTCTTATACAGAAGCCGTGGCTATCAATTATTGTTAGCAGCCGCAACTGAACACTGATTTTGAGCCCAAAGTTATACAGTCTCAAAATTGTTTCAAACCGATTATTACGCGCACAACGCGCGCTTATGATAACCAATTGATCTTGTTGTTGAAACTTGATTTGTTCTTGATGGGAGTTAAATTCGGTTGGGTTGTTCAATTTGTCATAGATTTATAGAACACATGTGTTAATCCTAAATTTGTTATTAGGTTATTTTAGATTTATAAAACACATAACAGCTTTGTTAACAAATAAAAGTTGTGATGGTATTGACATGATGATCAGACAATATACGTTTATTTGAGCTTCGTTTTAACTGGTCTAACACGCACGCAACACGCGCATGGGTTCAAAACTAGTTCCAATTTAAATTGACTTCTTTTTTTTGTAGCTCTACTTAGATTTAAATTTTGGTTCTCACACGGGTCAAGATATAATCACATAACGGTATTTAAGATGATGTCACTTGATTTATAGTCTAGAGGTAAGAGGCGAAGTTTCTTTTTGAGTAAAACCCATGTTTAAATCTAGTAGATGTAATTTATGAGGTAGTTTAACAGTATCGATGTTTAGAAAAAAAAAATTAAAATATGTATCTTCTTTTATTTGAATAAGTGTTTAATTTGGAACACGAGAAATTCAATAATTCAATAAAACGCTTACTATAAAATCTAGTTTTTTTAGAAAACAATTACGAGAAATAACCGTGTTTTGCTTTGTAGAAAATGTTTAAGTTACTTGTTCAGTTTATCAACATAAAATTTTCATTTTTCAGGCAATATTGATTTAGTTATTATGTTTTTATCCAAGACAATAATATGTAAACCTAACTGGTTTTTAAGCCATTTACGTGAAGGGATATGCGTAACTTACGAAAACTTGAAAATAAAATCCTGGCAAATCCAATAACATCATCTAATCTAGTTAGAAAAGAGTTGTGTTTTTGGTATACACAAATTATTTTTATCATATTTATCTCTTTTTATACATACATATAGATACATGGAGAGAGATATAGACAATAATAGGGTGTCTCAATAACAAAAATTGGTGTTTGTATAACCTAATCCGTTAGAAAATCCTAGCCTAAATGAGACCAAATTGTGATTTGAATAGATGGTTCATGATTTGGGTAGGTCGTTCATTAAATATAAAGCCTATCACAACCCAACCTTAACGGCGGAATCGTCGAGATGTGAGGGTTAAGATTGTTCACAGCCACATAACGCTACTATTAAATAAAAATATTATTATCATAAGTCTTAAAATGCAAATTACAACCATAGGTAACAAACAAGAATAAAACATAACATAACATAAATATTCCAAGACAATTTATTCATTTATCTAGGTTCAAATTCTAGATGTAAGCACACTTCAAAAGACGATATCAAACTTGAGCATTTTCTGAAACATATTAAAAATAAGAGAAGATATGTCACACTTCACCAAGGTTTGTACGAAGAATGGAACCAAGTCTTCATCAAATTTAGAGCAACATAAATTCTAGAAGTAGAATGATCCGATGAGCAAGGAACAAGCTTCAGTGCACGGTAGTTGCAAAGATATGGAAATATCCGATGGCCAAAAACCATATAGTTTGATGTAAAGTTGAAAATTAGCTCAAAGAATAATTTATTTTGTGGTGTCTATGAAAGCAACCGGTTGATATAATAGGCGGTAGCGTTGAAAGCATTAACTTATAGAGAACCAACGTGTGGTTGCATTGTATAACATGGCAGGCCCTGTTTCGATAGCATGATGGTGTTTTTTTTTGGCTTGATCGTATTCATGAGGAGTGTAAGGACATGATTAGCTTATTCAATGAAATTGTCTTTAAATAAATTTTCAAACAATAGTATTGATAATCCAGTATCACCATCACTTTAAAAAACTTTGACGTTGGTTGAGAACTACATGTTCACAAACTATAACAATATATTTAATGAAAATAAAATTCAAATTTTACCTTTTGGGGATAAATCAAGTGTAAACGGAGAAATCATCCATAGATATGACATAATAACAACGGTAGGGTTATAGTAAAAATGATTTTGAATCTAAAAAGCTTAATAATGATTGTACGTTTGATACATGTCATTTTATTGTTTTAATGAAAATGATATTTTGGTACGTACCTTGCTATGTCAAATATCAATTGTGTCATATATTTTACATCATTTGTTATATGTATTTATCATTGTGTTTTATGTTTTAAACTATTTTGTATTATTTTGTCATAGTTTCTATAAATTATGTAAACTTTGTATCTATCATTGCGTTTTACAACTAGATGTACACAATGATATATTTTCATCAATGTATTTTCTAAAACTCATAGTTTTTAAATAACACAATATGTTATTTTTGTTATTGTTTTTTTATAGATTACGTAAACTTCTTGTTATCTATCATTGTATTTACAATTATAAGTAAGCAATGATGTTATTTTGCTATTGTATTTTTCAAAACTTATAGGGTTCAAGATAATATAATGCCTATAAAAAACACAATGAGACATTGTGTTATCTTGTCATTGTTTTTAATGTATTAAATTAATTAGTTGTTAATTTATTATTGCGTTTTACATACTAGAGATACATAACAATGTTATTTCACCATTATATGTTTATTAATCCATCATTTTAGAATAAATAATATTATTAAAAAAACAATAACCAACAAAAAGACACAATTAACTGCAATAAATATACAATGACGAGTAATGAGCTTAAAAATGTAAAAGAAATATTGTCTTAAAAATACCTATCTAATGAAATAATCATATCGTATATAAAAGTTATAAACCTTTAAAAATGGATGAATTTAAAGAAAACCAACAAAAGAACTATGACTAAAATACTAATGTGAAAAACTATTTTTTTCAATTTAATCTTAATCATTAATTAAATAGATTGATAAATTAAATAACTTTTTATGTTTTTTAGTTTTAATAGCATTTTTATTTGAACCATTCTCTAACAACAACAATAGCCTCCCGAAGAAACAATAGGAGATTGGCCATTGGGCCTCATAAACCACAATAAATTAAAGTTCAACATTTGAGAGGGTCGTTTCACATAGATCAAACGGTAACATGTGTTCTTTATAAAATTAACATGAGAATATTCAATTCGTTGTCAGATTTTCTCCCGCAACTAGAATAAGAGTATTAACAAGAGTATATAAGCCACATTCACATCAATTTCGTCTATTCATAACTAAAATCAATTTTTAAAAGGTAAATTTTGAATTAATATAAATTGTTCATATGGTTTGTTCTGATATGTATTTGCTTTTGTTTTTTTCTTCATTTTAAACAACCTATTTTTCATATGATTTTTGTTTAAAAATTATTGTTGATTTTCATGAAATTTCACACACCACGTCACAATAATAATAATAAATTAAAGTTCAACACTTGAGATGGTCGTTTCACATAGATCAAACGGTAATATGTGTTCTTTACAAAATTAACATGAGAATATTCAATTCGCTGTCAGATTTCCTCTCGCAACTAGAATAAGATATTAACAAGAGTATATAAGCCACATTCACATCAATTTCGTCTATTCATAACTAAAATCAATTTTTAAAAGGTAAATTTTGAATTAATATAAATTGTTCATATGGTATGTTCTGATATGTATTTGCTTTTGTTTTTTTTTTTCATTTTAAACAACCTATTTTTCATATTATTTTTGTTTAAAAATTATTGTTGATTTTCATGACATGTCACATACATGGCGGAGCTTAACCAAATTTGTAGTAGGGGAGTGGCGGGGGCGAAATCGATATTTATATAAAAATTTAAACTACGGGTAAAAAATTTACACTATCGGGCTAAAATTTAACACTACGGACGAAAAAATAAGAGGGCACCCCCTGGCCCCTATTAACCTTCGCCACTAATCACACACCACGTCACAACAATAATAATAATAAACGAAGTTAACGATAGGATAGACTAGAATTGCTACGTATAATATAAATAAAAGTTAGGCTTGACACAATACAAATTGTTAGTTAAAATTAAAATAAATCTTATAAATTTGTAAAGAAATGAATAGTTGTTTTCTCTGGCCACTCTCGCTATGGAAAAGATAAATGAAAGCCATTAAGAATTAGGGTTATACTTAAAACCAAACACCAAACATTTAATTTATTGTTACGCAAAAAATAAAAATAACCGAACCGTAATCGAAATAATTGACACAACCGAACTGAGAAAACCCGAAACCAATAAAAAAGCACGGTTTAGTTTGATGGTTTTTAAAACACCAATTTTCTATGTGTAGTTCCTGTCCTACTTGTTTTATTAACATTCAATTTTTTAAATTATAAACTAGAAAAATACATCAATCATATTTTACTATTATTCCCTTATTTGTAAATAAAAATTAGAAGAACACAAAAAACGTAACTCTGTGTTCCACAGTTTTATCTCTTCGGTTACTACACACATCGCCACGTGTGAGTACGATCCCATCACCCGCCAAAATCATCGGCTCTACTTCCCTCACCTGTTAACACGTATGCAACCACAACAACACACGTGTCACCCTCTCCTCTTCCTCCTTCTTCTTCCTCGTACTGCACCTTTTTCACACCCATTGTACCTCTGCAACTAAAGCTTCAATCCCACACACAAACAACACACACACTCACACACACACACACACAGTGGTTAATACTTAATTTGATCATGGGCCACAATCTGGAGACTCGATCATTGCTAGATGAAATTAAAAGCTTCGATAGAAAAGGAGGAATCTTTGATTTAGGCCATCCGCTTCTCAATCGAATGGCCGAATGCTTCGTAAAGGCCGCCGGTGTACGTTTATTTATATTTCAAACAATTAGATATCAAACGGAGGTTAATTAATTGATGGGGTTATTGTGTTTCTGCAGATCGGGGCGGTACAGGCGGTGTCACGGGAGGCTTATTTTTCCGTTACGGAAAGTGAGTACCCAATTTATAACATTTTTTATACAACACGAATGTTAAAATTTATAACGTGAATATAAGATACGTATAAAATGTTTTGATGTTTTTAATGAGGTGTAGGTGAAGATTCGGGGTCTATTCCGCCGGAGATTCCTGTTGGTAGGAAGAAGCATCGGTTTTCGGAGCTTAGAGGTGTGTCATGTTATATGTTACTGTTTTATCAAATTATGTGTAACGGGGTTGTGATTTTATATGGTTATTGCAGGAGAAACGAACCGAAGCTCTGTTGAAGCATTGGTATGTTTATTGCTACAAATTACTCGTTTTCGATTGCCATAGCTTATTTGTTTAACACTGTTTATCTATAAATGCATAGTAAACGTTCATTGGTCGACATGATGACCCCGTTAACCCATTTGACTTGTTAAATGAATGTGTTAAACGGGGGTTGTGTTCGGGTTACACACTTTACACGACCCGTCGGAGTGTTTTTAGTTACTTTTGACACGTTTAGGTGAACAATACAACGGAAGGTTTTTAGCTACATGACCAATTTAACGCGTTTATAGCTTGATGCCTACCCATCAATCCCTTCGTGTTGTGTTAGTGTTCTAATGATTTAACCTGTCTATTCGATATGTTTTGACACCATGTTTTTAACAAAATAACAATAAAACGTTTTACTTATTAGACTTGAAATCAGGTCTAACATGTTTTTTTTTTTTTTTTTTTTTTTTTTTTTTTTTAAATTTTTTTGG
>BJCM01065754.1:3651-26780 GCA_018326385.1 Flaveria bidentis | reverse complement strand
TTTTTTTTTTTTTTTTGCTTTCAAATGTTTTCAGGTCAAAAGTACAGGGAAAGAATCACTACAGTGGGGTAAAAACAGGATCAACAGTATCTAAATCGTGATCGCGTTGTTTTAACAAATAATCTAACGTTTTACGACCTCTCAGGTTTGGCTGCCGGCATGTATTCTGGTATCACATATGGAATGAAAGAGGCGCGTGGAGTTCATGATTGGGTAAAATATCTATAAATCCATTTTCAGATATTTGGTCTAAAATTTGTGCATGATGGTATTTGTTTATGGTGTTCATGAGAACATTGAAGCAGCTAATGTTTCTTCATGACTTGTGGTTTGTGTTTGGGTGCAGAAAAACAGTGCCATGGCAGGAGCGATCACAGGTGCCGCTTTAGCACTAACGTTTGATGATTCTTCTCATGAAGACATTGTTCAAGGAGCCATCACAGGTGCCGCTATATCAACTGCGGCTAATCTTCTCACCGGGATATTCTAGAATCCTCGTTTCGTCGTTATTTCAAAGTCATATTTTGTGCAAAATGAAATGTGCAACATTTCTGCATAATCAGTAGATTCAGGTCTTCATGCTTTTATCTTTTGTGGTCATTTACAGTTGTGGTATATGTATGGTTTGAAAGCGAATGTGGTTTAATTGTCGGACCTTTATGTGAAGAATGCCAACGATCGGGACCAGGTCGGTACCAAACGGTTGCTGGAGAACTGACCCGTTTCAAAACAAAGGTTTAACGGGAAGCGTAGGATGGATACTTTTACTCGACAAGCGATATCAAAGCAGATTAACACAAAAATAAAGTGTACAATGTCACTATCAACAAATATCATCTTCCTCAACATATTGCACTATGCATAACTTGAAAACCAGCACATCATACCAAACAAGTAGTGCCAAACAAGTAGTGCCGTAAACGACTCCCCGTTCGTGTTCGTCGAATGTGAACAAACACATATATTTATGAATATCAATGAACATAAACGGAATCTTCTAAAACAGAAAAATATAAACTTTTATAATTAAAATCATAAATATTATGTAAATCCACCAAATATACATAAGTAGTTAAAATAATAATCTCAAAAACAACACCAAATATACACAAGTAGTTAAAATAATAATCTCAAAAACAACTTTTAAACGAACTAACATAAGCGATCGTTAACGGAAATATCATCGATCGAACGTTTATGAACATAAATGAACAAACACGGCCTCTGTTTCTATTCGTTCTTTTAACTAAACGAACGAACATAAACGAATTTTACGTCGAATAATTTACGACGTTCGGTTCGGTTCGTTTACAATTCTAGTGACTACAATAGATACAAATTGATTGATAGGAGTTCTAGCAAGTTAGGCGTGATAACCAATACAGACCTCAAATACTTCCGAAGTTAAATAAGGTGTCCCATAAACTTTGCTCCGAACAAATCCATAGGCTGCTGAACAATTTCATAGCAATCAGGAAGCTTTAATTTATAGAAACAAACCTCGTCATATTATTATATAATATATAATAATATATAAAAGTGGGACACAAATGTAATTTCACAAAAATTTAAAACATCTAAGACAACTTATTAAGCATTAGACACAAGATTATAATCAATTATTCCTATTTTGTCCCTCATTTATTAAACTTTTTCTACTCAATGCATTGATTAATTAATTCATAATATTAATAAATTATTTAATAATATAAGATTATTTAATTCACTGCATTATACATTTTATTATTTATAATAGTTTAAATTAATATTTGAAATTATCAATAAGTGTTATCTTATATGAATACTTAACTATATAAGTACTAATACTTTTATAATAATAATAATAATAATAATAATAATAATAATAATAATAATAATAATTTATAAATAAATAGTATCTAATTTGAATACTTAATTATTTAATTATCAAATATTTTATACTAATAAAAATCTATATCTATTTTATCTATCCTATAATATAAAACATATGATGATGATATACTTGTAATCTAATAGTTCCTAATTTTTTATATTTAATAAAGTTGTCCTAATTAATACATTCTTTAATATATATTTATTTTAAAACTATCTTACTTATAATACTTTAAATTAATGTTAAAATATATACCTTTATTATTTATATTATTATAACTTATTTGCTATTTGATTTAAGTATTTTTTAATTTAAACACTTAAGTATATAACTACGAAATAATAATAATAATAATAATAATAATAATAATAATAATAATAATAATAATAATAATAATAATAATAATAATAATAATACCCAAATATATTTGTGTCTAACGCAGGTCGAAAAAAAGAGTCGATAATACCCTACATATCATCATATATAACAAATAAAAAAGATTATAAGTAGTGAATGTAAGTTTTTCTCACTATCATCACAATAACTTTTTTTCCTCAAAACAGATAAAAAACTATTTTGTTATTTTTTTATAATTTTAGTTTTAAACCTTTAAGGATTTTTGAAATTAAACACAACACTTTCTCTCTTTTTTAAATTGATACTACTCATTTTGTTTCATTTAAATTTGTATACTTAAGTCTTCAATTTGTGTCAAATTTACATTTAATAACTTGAACTTTTTTAAAAATTTTAGACATAAGCCTTCGAGTTAGGTAAAATTTTCACTTATTCACCTAATTTTTTAAAAAAATTATACTTGGGAATTCGAGTTATGTTAAATTTACATTTAATCACTTGAACTTTTTTTAAGTTTTATATATGAGTATTCGAGTTTTGTCAAAATTTCTTTTAACCAATTTATAATAAAGCTTGTTAATTATAATAAAATCACAATTTATGTATTCGTTATTTTTCTTATCTGTTTTGAGTTATTTATTTTTTATAGTTTTTTTCCTATTTTTTTATCAGTTTTTAGTACGCAATCTTTTTTCAGATGGTTAGTACTAACGTATAAATTATCAAATTACATCTTTTAACTTTTATAACCTCCAAAAACTATTATTATGACATTCTTGTATACATTAAAACCATACCGCGACGAAGCGCGGGTGTAATCCGCTAGTAAAACCTAATTCACAATTACGAAATTTACTAAAGGTTTACCATAATCTTTAGTTTAGGGGTTATTGTGTTGATTAGGGTAGTTAGAGGGTGTTTATTATAATCACTTGACTCTATTTTCGTATGTATTGATTAATAAGGCTAAAGACACTTAAGGGCTGTTTCTTAATTTTTGAATAATTAAATGTTGAACCAATAAGAGGTCTGAATCATTAAAAGCTAGTATATTGTTACCTAATTCAATATTAGTATGATGTTTAATCATTCAGAAGCAGATACATGAACCATTCAGTTATTTGCTCGCGAAACAAACAGTATAAACCATTAAATATTGAATCATTCAGACATCTGAACCATTAACAAATTGATTCAGATGTTGTTAAACAACTATTAAATCTATTGAGAGAAAGGTGTTCCTCTTCAGGTGGTTGGGAATTTTGGTCTCATAATAGATACTAACGTAAATTTAGAAGTGATTTTACAGGATGAATGACTAGCGGATCCAACGAAAAACAGTTGTGGACTTCGGGACGTATAATGTCGAACATCAAAACAATAGGGGGATGATTAGTCATACTATAAGAACTTGGGGTCAGTTTGTGTACTTAAAGAGTTAAGGGGTCAAATTGCCAGATTAAGTAAAACCTGACGATTAATATCATTATCAAAAGAGGGATCCCCATAACCGACTACAGTACAGACCACCGGAGCGATCTTCACAACCACCGCCGGTGACTTCAGCCGTCTTCGTTGACCACAACCACCGCCGTTGACTTCTACCTCCGTCGGCGAACTCCTAGCTAATCCAAACGACTACTTCTCTTGACAATTGAATTATTCTACGGTAAGTTTCTGTTAATCGGTGGATTTCTGTAAACGATATTCGTTTGATTTATCCGTTTTGTTGTGTTTTCTATTCTTAGATCCTTGACCACAACATGAATGTTGTTGATATTTGTCCTTAAATCGTCTATTTCACTAAGAATTTTGGGTATATATTGTCGAATCTGTTATATAGTACTTGAATAAATTTGGGGGCTGTTGTTTGATGCACGAATCATATGTTTCTAGCTTAATTCCGACTCATGGATCTAGTTGTCGTCATTTAGCTTTGTGTTGCAAAATAATTATACGCTTGAACTGATCATGCTGCTATTATAGACATTACCAGAAACCCTAGGATGCTTAAATCTCAGTGTTCTCCTTAGTAAGTCACAGGTTGCCAAATTGTATCAGTTTAGGTATTTAATGAAAGTCCTAAGTACATTACTTTGCAGAAATAGTGATAGTAAGCGTTCGTAGTCGTTACAGACTATTCCGTTGATGCTACTAGTTGGTTCACAGCATACGCCTTATATGTTAATATTAGAATTTAGAGGCAATAAAGACGATACTAATTCGCACATACATCTACAGAACTGCTTGTGATGTCAAACGTTGTAATCTTCGAGAGTACCAAAATATGGTTGTTACTTTGAAGATTTATTGATAGATAGAATCCTTGATTCTATCACGAGTACTAATTTCATGGTGTTAGAAGTGTGATTGCATATTATGTATTGTAAATCTAGTGTTTGACCCTAATGATTTTGGAGGTTAGCAATTTGCTCAATGTCTACTATACATCAGTATTTTGCATCAGTCATACACAGATTGAATACTACATTGTTTTGAATAGTGATTAATCTTTGATGAGCCCGTGCCAGTTTCCTTTCTAAACTTTTTGTCAAGTAAGCGAGTCAAACCGTATGGATATGTGATTGATCTGTGTTTTTCTTTGGAATTTAGGAAACTTGAATCACTTCTGAAACTTGGGATTCATTGACCATGTCTGAGAAAATGAAGGCTGCAGCCTTATCAGCAACTAAAGGGCTCAGTCGTGTTCAAGCGGAACGTGCAGCAGCAAATGCAACACGAAACGTAAATGCATATGGGCAGAAAGAAGAAGGGCCGAGTAGATGGCAAGAAAAGAAAGAAGCAAAAACACAAATGTATCTGAAAAGCACCGAAAAACAACCAACTTTGAACCAAAAAAGATGTCAGAAGTGTCGCCAGACCGGGCACTGGACATACGAGTGTCAGAAGCCGGCACCTGAAACCCCTAAACCGGACACCAGTGTGCCATCTTCACATGGTTTAGGTGGTGTGTTCATCAAGAAAGATGAAAAAGCTGAAAAGGGTTTGAAGAAGAAGAAGGAGAAGCACAGTAAACATAAAAGCAAGAAAAGAAAACATAGATCAACATCAACATCAGAATCATCCGATTCAGAATTGGATGATGATAGGCCGAGAAAGAGAAAAAAACATAGCCGGCGGTCCAAAGGAGGTCGGTAATTTAAGTTGTGTTATGTAGCTGTAAGGCGGAGGAAACGTAGTGACATGTTAACCATAGTTCGTCAACGTTGGTTTTGTTCGTCCACCATAGTTCGTCAACGTTGGTTTTGTTCGTTTGTGTCCGTTCATTTAGGTTGTTTATGTTTATTCAGTTATAATTCTTGAGGTGTTTAATATAGTATCAATTTTATGTAGACAACCGTATGAACACTTGAAGGTATAACTGTTTTATGTGTCACGGTTAAAAGCAACAACAGTTAAAGACAGCAATAATTTAGAGGCAAGTATAATAGTGGACCAGCTCTATATGAGATTGATGCTCTATCAAAGAATATAAAAAGTATGATTTTGTAAGTTTTCTCTTTTCTTTACAAACAAGCCATCTTTTATCCTGTGTTTTCTTATCCAACACTCTTACAATATTATAAAATGTGTTCTTATTTGCTTTTGTTTATAATCTCTGTGTGTTTGTTTGTAATATTACTTGTTTTGTTTGTTACGGTTGTACACCTTCAAAGATGGAGATAGATCTTCATGGGTCACAACATCGAGTCTTAAAGGATATGGCAGTAGAAGAACACGCGACTCTTGTTTCATCAATCAAGAAGAAAATGACGAGCGTATCTACAGATTTTACTCGTATATGCAAAGTTTCGGAGAAATTTTATAAGGATGCCGAAGAGATATACTTTCCCCATGTGGTCTCTATTGGGCCGTTTCATCGTGGCAAAGAGAAGTTACAAGCCATGGAAGAGCGAAAATGGCAGTATCTCAACACACTTTTCTTGCGTGCAGTAAATGCTGAAATACGCGTAGCGAAGTGTGTTGAGATGCTAAAAACGTTGGAAGATCGCTCTCGGAAATGCTATGGAGGTGAGATTGGCATGAAGAGTGATGAGTTTGTGGAAGTGATGTTGGTTGATGGTTGCTTCATCATCGAGCTCTTTTACAAATCTTGTTGTAAAGGGGTCCGACGAAGAGGTGACCCGTTTCTCGCTAAACGCCAAATGTTTTCTCAGTTAAGACACGACTTGGTTTTGCTTGAAAATCAGATTCCTTTCTTCATTCTTCAACATCTGTTCAACCTTGTGCCAGTTCCTGCACAGTGTGCCGGCTGCTCGTTAGTCGAACTCGCCTTTCGGTTTTTCAAGAAAATGGTTCCAGACGACCCGCACGATCTGCAAGAAAAATATGGTCAAGAAATCCACCATTTACTTGACCTGATTCACCAATCTTTCATACCTAGAACACACATCCTCCAACCACAACTAAAACATCCAGAAACTCAAATAAACATACCAACAGCGAGTCGTCTGCGCAGAACAGGAACACGAATCAAGAAAACCACGTCCCCGAGTGTCTTGGGGGTACGGTTTAACAAGGGTGCACTAAAAATCCCAGCTTTGACATACCATGATCTCATGGAAACCGTGTTGAGAAACCTTGTGGCGATGGAGAACTGCTGTTATGATGCTGCAAAGTACGTAACTTCGTATGTGTTTCTCATGAGAAACTTGATCCAATCAAATGATGATGCCAAAATACTTCACAAGAAGGGGATACTTGACAAAGAAGAAGAGTTTGTTAGATTGTTTAGTAAGATCTCCGTCGAGGTAGATGCAAAAGAGTTCTACTACGCAGATTTGTTCGAGGAACTCGATGGTTTTAAAATACCAAACAGAGGTATCCGTTATGCAAGAAAGGTTAGAAAGTGTGCCATACGATGCCTACAACAACTGTAGCTTAACCAAATATTGTAACATATGCTCTCAACGATGTAGTAAACTTATTAAGTTTGTTGTAAGTTATCGCTCAAATCGTTGATATGTGAGCCTTGTATCATATGATGAGAAAGAAAGTGGCTTGTATCAGGTCTGTTCAAGGGGACTTGTTGTGGTTCGACAAGCTGTTGTTCACCTTGTGGTTATTGTTTAGATGGATCTTGTGGTTATTAAGTTTGTTATGTTTTGACTTTTGATTTACTTGTTTGACATGTTTTTTTCAAATAGTCACTCATTTAGAAGTAGGATAGAAAACAAGAAATCTATACTTTTAAGGTCAGCTTGAAATTAAGTTTGTTATTTTGTCCTTTATCTTCTTAGCTAAGAAAAAAAAAATAGGAGTTGAATGATACTAATTTAATAGAATACCATGTCAATTTAAAAACCAAAAATGCAAAAGTTATGATACGGGTCATTTGGAAATGTATAAAAAGAGTTAAAGGCCTCAATTTTAAAGACTTTTTGTATGAAGCAGCAACTAGCTGTTAGTCATATACTAAGGTTAGGTTTACGGTAAAACTTTTACCGATGTTGGTTGTATTCCTTTATGCAACATTAAATTTTATAAAAGCTACAGAGTTTGTTAACCTTATAGAAAGAATAAACTGATTTTTAGGGTGTGATAAACTCATTTAGGAAGCTAGGTACTTAATCCAGTTTGGGTTTTTAACAAAAATAATTTATTATAGGTCCTCTAATGCTAATACACAACTAAACATCAAGTCAAAGCAGGAAAAAAATGTTAAAACTAGCTTTAAAAGGATGTAAAATTCACTGTTAAATGTAAAAAGAAAAAAAGGATGTTTAATATATTAAAATGGATAATTATGATATTGTGACTATTTTAAAGGAAAATATATGTTTTGTGAAATTTGGTTTATATATTTTTAGAATTTGGTTTAGATATGTGTTTATTGAAGCGTGTGTTGGAGTAATTGATAAGGTTGTTGTTTTGTAACCTTGAGGTCATGAAATCTAACTGTGAGAAACAAACTCTTACAATAAAAGGTAGAGTAAGGTTACATATATCAGATCGCTTAGCGAGCGACTTCTCCCCGGACCATGTGCAAAGCAAGAGTTAAGTCAAGCACTGGATACACTTTTATTTTAGTGAAAATGTGACCGGCCTATGCCCCACCACCATCGCATTCATGCCTCATGTGTCCCCCACAAACGCTCACAGACTGATCCTTTCATGAGCATTCTCCCTCTTTTCGATGTGGTTTTTATCAGTTGCTTGTAAATCTTGTGGTTGTTCTAAAGTGCAAGCATACATGGATACGAACGTTAACTATACCCCCATAAAATTTTGATACGAAATTTGTCAATACATGTTTGTAAGTAATTAACAACAATAACAGCTTTATAATTATCTAAATAAATATATATTTATGAGTATTATTTTGTAGCAACTACGATATGTTTTTTTAATGATTTACACATATAGTACACCTTATATAATACTTGCCTGTGTCCGCAATATTTATTTTCCAACGTCACATGTAAATGTTTGAATATATATTTCATTAAAATTAAATAATATAGGAATATTATGGTGGTTTTGGTACCTAAAACTTAATTGCCTCTTTTGGCGGGCTCATTGCCCCATTTGCTAAATAAGCATATGATTTTGTATTTCTTTGCCTCGTAGTCTGTTTTTCTTGCATTTGGGGATGATTAGCACAATGTGCGGTTATATATTTTAAGCAAAAATACATGGTCATCATTTGATACTTTCAATGTGACAATGTTGAATTCTTAATAACATAAAACAACCTTAAGGCTACATAGATCTTACTGTCCATCTGAAATAAAGAGTAAAACATATGCGCAACTGATCTATGTTAAGGTGTGAAGCTTTTAAGGGGCTCGGGGGCTTCCAGTTTTTTGCTTAGAAGTGTAAATTTTTGTGTGTTTCGCCAGTGTACCCAAGCTCAATTAATTACATGATTGGATCTAGTTGAGTCTAACTTAAAACTCGTTTACAAACAAGCATTTATCCTACTCATTATGCCAACATTTCGATGTTGACTTGAAGATGATATTTGCTCCCACTATATGTCGTTATCACATTACGAAATGAATTATTTGTTAGTGAGACTAACATCTATTTTAGGCTTAATAGTCAATAATATCAAAAAGTATTTTTCTATTTGCTAAACATACTGGATTTATCTCTTCGGATACAGTAATATTAAAGCTAAGTTTTACATTCGTTGTGTGACAACCTAAAAATAAAGTTAAGCGAAATTAATAAATTCTCTTATTATATATCTCATCCAGAATGATGAATCTTTAATGGTATATGTGACGATATGTTTTGGATGCAATAATAATAGGTAAGAAGAGAATTCTACATTTACACATGCTCGTATAAGAGCAACATTAGAATAAGTGGCCTCGTAATGAGTTTTCCCTTGATCAATCAAAGATAGATAATTTATAAATCAGAAATAGTAAAGACATTTTTAGACGTCCCCAAGTGTACAACAGTACATTCTAGATTTTTTATGGTAAGACTTCAGTTTTAAATTTTATAACGTAGTGATATAAGTCGTTAATATGAATTTATTTATACTATATATAAAACATACCATAAGGGTATTGTAAGATACCATAAAATTAAGAACATGTATTTTACTTAATTAATAAAAAAAACAATCACTTTTGAGGGTACAATAATATTTTTAATATTATTTACATTACCCCTTACATTTAGTTATATAATAATCTTACACTTACGATAACTTACATAAAAATTTACATTATCTACCCATAAAACAAAAAACTTCATTTGTTTTAAGATTTTAGTTATATATTTTAATCTATCATGTATAAAACTTTTTGAGACTTCAATTGTAACCTATGTATTTTTTAAACATTTTTGTATAATTTTTTTGCTGAATCGATATGCATTTTGTGTGGTATAATAAATTAATATGTAAATATACAAGTCGTCACGCAAAACCTATTTATTTATTGTTTTAAATTTTGGATTAAAAAATTTATAACAAATTTTTATAAAATTACTACAAAAATAATAAAAAAAATTAAAAACAAATACCAGATATAAAAAATCGCTCCGACGCATTACTAGCACCCTTCTAGCAGAGAATACACCATCTTAAAAGTTAAAACTAATAATCTTTCAAACAAAACCAAATCCAAAAGATGGTGTAAATCATGTTAATTAATCCTGTTTAGAACAGATTCAGAAAAGTTTTCATCTTTTAGTTCATAGTAGTTTTCTTATGATCGAAAGAAAATAACCCATTACAACTCACCATCAAGAAGTTGCAGTCAACCTATGCGTCCAAAAATGGCGGTTCCAATCACGTATACAATCAGAGTGTCGATACAATACAAGCTTATCTCACTCCAGGTATAATTTTTCTTGATGTATTCACTCATCTTGTCATCATTCGAATACTTAATTCAACTTGTTTTCTGTATTCATGCAATTGGACTGTTTAATCGACACATCATCGACTTATTTCTTCAAGTTAGGGTTTATTAATTTGTGAACTAAATCGATTTGATTAACGATTAACCTAATGTCGGATTCAAATTCAGAGATATGATGTAATACCTTGCTATGATGATAATTTGATATGATCAGATGGAGATTTGGATGAAGTATATGCCTATCTCTGTCGATGATCACATATTCACATCAAAGGTGAATTTTAATTTCGTATGAAAGTAACATAACTTTTGATTTTAACTTCATTTTGTTTGTATTTGAGGACATGTTTCTAGTTATACTCAGTGATTTTGCCTCTTGTTCTCCTTGTTAGGGACAAGGTTATTTGTTTATTCATGCTAGAATGATTTAATCAAAGTTACGTACCGGTTTAAACCATTGTTAAGCTTATTTTAGCAATTAGGTGTTGCTTAAGTTTATGAATGGATGGAGCATTTGACAATGGCTTTAAGGTATGGTTGTCAAATTCTGTTGGCTTTGATTACATTCATGATACAAATATGGAAATCAGAGTTGCAAGTATAATCTTTGTGAATCGCTTTTGTTAACGAATCGTTCTTTAGGATTATATTTACTCTACCTTTGATTTCTTACCTTTGTTCTGTTGCCTTTGTGATTCTGTGTACAGTTACTGTTGATGTAGAACTTATTTGTATGTATGAATAAGAATTTCATTTCTTTTTGCTATACCTGACACTTTGACAGATGAAAAACTGTGATCCAACATTCAATTCTTGAAATTTCTATGGTGATTCTTGACTTGATTAATCTGAAAACATGCGTAACTAGGCATAACATATTTGTTTACATGATGGATGCTAATTATGCATACAAGGTACCTAACAAGGACAGTTGCGGAATAGAAACCATTGACATAACTGTAAAGTTTGAGTTAAAAGACTGATCTCCACTAACTTTAGGTTCCAATTATATATATGTTTATAGAATTTCTTTGTCTTGAGAAGATATTTAGTTACCCTTTTAGTTATTATTACTGCAAGATCTCTTCTATAAACAGAAGTAAAAAAGATGCATTCGTCATTCATCTTGTTGAAGTTTTCCTGCAACTTTGTGTCCTTTTCTGTTGGCAGTATCTATTGAACAAGTCAATGCAAAAATCTTAGAATAATACAGTGACAGCGCACCAACATTGAACACATCGATAACGATAATTTCAATGTGCCCGTCCAATAATAATATATGAAACTTGATGCTGTAGGTCTTTCCCCTTCTGTTTGTGAAACTGCTATTTTTATACATCTTTAGTACCAGGTGTCTTAACCACTGATTTCCCGAAAACATTGAGAAATCGCATGAAATGTCCGCCTTTGATACTCTTATTTTTAGAAGATTTAATAGCTACTCGAAAGGTGATGTCGAGAATCGAGAATTCGACAGTCGTGGAAAGCTGCCTCTCTTATACGAAGAAGATGGTTTATGTGACAAATCTAAAGCGCCTGGTGGATTTTCGTATTCATCAGAATATCATCAAGAAGAACATGAACCACTAAAAAATTTCCATACCTTAGATGCCTTGTTTCATGACACTGCATCACCGTTTCGTTCGTATGATCATAAGATGCAGGAACTCGCGGATATCGAATCTCAATATTCTGAGCTTATCAAACCTCACTCACAAAGTCACGAAGAAGCAGTTCGATATGAAGCAAGTGGTCCAAAGATATCAACCGATGCAGTTATTCGGTTAGGTGGAGAACGGTTTATACAATCTTGTTCATCGACTACGATGAATGATGTTTCGCTATCGAGCCACCCATACAGTAGTTCATTCTCGGGCCTTTCTGATCAAGAAGTGAAAGATGTTCAACTCATCGAAAATCTTTTACTTTCTGCGGAGAAAGTCACTCAACAACAGTTTGAACGATCGATTAAGCTACTTGATTGGTGCGATGATTTGTCTTCGAGCTCAGGAAACCCAATTCAAAGATTGGTTTATTATTTTTCAAAAGCTTTAAGAGAGAAGATTGATAAAGAAAGCGGGAGACTTTCGTTAAGTGAGTTGGGAAAGAAACAAGTAGATGAGTTTGCAGGGAGAGTGATGCGCCCGCATTCGACTGCTGTCTTGCTTTATGAGAGATCACCGCTTTACCAAGCGTGTAATTTTTCGGGGGTGCAGGCTTTGCTGGATGCTGTATCCGGGTCAAAGAAAGTTCACATCATCGATCTGTCAATAAAACAAGGCGTACAGTGTACGATCCTAATGCAAGCTCTCGTATCTCAACCCGTTTGTTCTATCGGGCATTTTAAAGTAACTGCTGTTACGACTGATTCCAAACAGATAATTGAACAAACAGGTGAATGGTTGAAGAGTTTTGCTGAATCTATAAACTTATCTTTCTCATTCAACATGGTTATAGTTGAAGACATGCTAGATTTCAACAAAGATCATCTCGAGTTGGACCCAGATGAAGCTTTGGGTGTGTACTCATCATTTGGTTTATGGCCCATGATCCCGCAACAGGACCGTTTAGAATCATTGATGAAGGTTATAAAAAGCAGTAATCCTCGTGTTATGGTGGTGTGTGAAGTTGCAGCGAATCTCAACTCACCAAACTTTGTGAATCGTTTTATTGAAAGTTTGTTTTACCACGGGGCACTGTTTGATACTCTAGAAGAATGTATGAGTCGGGAAGATGAAAACCGCACTATTATTGAATCGAAGTATTTTGGCACTGGAATAAAGAACACTGTGGCATCGGAAGGAGCCGAAAGGGTGATCAGGCATGTGAATCTTGATGTTTGGAGAAAGTTTTTCGCGCGGTTTGGGATGAAGGAGATTGAACTTAGTATGTCTTCTATATATCAAGCAAACCTGGTGGCGGAAAAGTTCCCGTATGGAAGTTGTTGCGCGTTCGATAGAGACGGTAACTCGCTCATCATGAGCTGGAAAGGAACACCGATCCTGTGTCTTTCTGCTTGGAATTTCCCATGAGTTTGTTGTTTGTATAATTCAAATCTTATGTTGTTGACTAATGACTATTATCAGCCCTGTTGTTTATGCTAGTTATGGTAAAGAGTAAAGACCAAGTGTATAATTTCATTTGTTTATGTTGACATGTTTATGTTGATAGCAGGCTCATTAGCATCAAAATACCATTGAACATATCGACCTTAGCGCGAGCGCGAGGAACTCACCTCGACTGTGGTCTTGCTGCCAGGTCAGCAGCCGAATAACAACATGCGAATCTGAGTCTTTGAAACAAAAGATTTGGAATTATAGGTTTGGCTGTATTGAATATTTGGCATGTTTTCTACAGCAATTGTGCAATGTAAAGCAACAAGCGATTAACGTTAACCTGACTAGCTAGCTAGTATATAAACATTGTTAACTTAAAGCTTATTATGAGTGTAGTGTTCATGATACAATGTTGATATAAAAGAAATACTGGCATAATTGTGATACAATATCAAAGTATGAAAATTTACAACACATAAATTAAATGTTATAAAATGTTTATAAGTATTGGTAGTACACTACATAAGTGTGTTGCAATGTTAAGTGAAACAATATCAACATAGGAATAACAGCAGGTCAACAGTCCAATACCCTCATACACAAAATTAGAAGAATGATCTAAATGTATATTTCTGTCTCGTTTGAATTTACCATTATAAAACGTATGTTTATTGATGATGCATAATAATAAACATATAGCATGGCCGCATGTGTAATACATCCGCATATAATGAAAAAGTAAACAATGTTTCAAGAAATACGTGATATACAGCTAATACACGACTATGGTTTGGATTTTGATGTGTATTGTGGTAGCATCCTAAAAGATAACCAGTTTCGTCACTTTTTCTATATGTTTTACACTCTCAAATAACTTAAAATTCAATAGTTTTTTAACGGTAATATTCGATTTTACTTTGAACTTTATGTATAATCTTAATTATGTACCTATATTCGTTTTCCTGTCAGGACCGTAGGGCTATTCACAAGCCGAGCCAAACCAAGCGGACATTTGCTCATGCTTGGCTCGTTTCCAAACTGAACCGAGCCAATCGACTCGTTTACAACCCAGCGAAAAATCAAACAAGCATTTTTCGAGCGTTAAATTTTCGAGCGAGCGCAAATAAGCAACGACCAATTTATACAACTTAACTATCTTATGTGTCATACTATTTATACTGCAGCGAATAAGATTTATTGACTTAAAAATCAGGCATAAGGCACATTTCATTACATAATATTTTATGGATAAAAATATGTTGTGGCTGAAGATAAAGTTAAAGTTGTAACCGACAAGCCAGAGAGCATATCATAGATAACGATGACAATGAGAACGGATGATGATCGAAAAATTATTAATTAGCAGCTTAGGATTTCACTTTTGTGTTTATGTAGAATTTTTTATTAGGATGATTGATCAAATATGCATAAATATAATTATATATAAAAAGTCAAATCTACTAAAATGTTACGTATAAAGTATATATACTTATTAATTCGAGCCGAACAGAACCGAGTTGACCTTTGCTCGTGTTTGGCTCGTTTACAAATCGATTCGAGCCGATCTGCTCGTTTACAATTGAGCAAAAATTCCAAAAAATATTTTTCAAACAAATTACCAACAAACTTATTAAAAAAAATGAAATGTATAAATCAAGCTCAATAGAAAAATGAAATGTATAAATTAAGCTTAAGTTATGAGTCATCTGTCGGAGATTACTTGGCTCCCTCTAACCCATCACAAGCGTCCTTCAAATCCACGGTGGCGATACGGTGGCTACTTTAACCGGAACTCATTCCATTTCTGCACAATCAACGACGGTGACAAAAGCACCACATGACGGAGAAGACGACAAAGACGCCGGTGACCGGAGGAACACACTCCAACATTCCGGTGACGGAAACATGGCTCCGGAAGCACCGTTTGCAGTACGACGGTGCCACCAGACACCCC
Organism: Flaveria bidentis; assembly: GCA_018326385.1. Classification (NCBI taxonomy): domain Eukaryota; kingdom Viridiplantae; phylum Streptophyta; class Magnoliopsida; order Asterales; family Asteraceae; genus Flaveria; species Flaveria bidentis. The sequence continues at coordinate 11,195 of BJCM01065754.1, read as the reverse complement.
TTCATCCTCAGTATCCGCAACGGCTCCGTTGATTTCTCTTCTTTTAAACGATGGCTGGTAATTTCCCCCTTTTTTGTATGAAACCTAACATCTAAATTCTTAATAGATAGTTTTGGTTAATGAATTGATGTTCAACGTTGAAACAGACGAAAGTATCAGATTTTGAATTTGATTGATTGATTGATTGATGATATATTGAGTCATTGATTATGTTTGAGTTAGAAATCATATAGGAAGTTCATTTTAGGGTTTTGGATTTGTTGAATCGATTGACTTAATTGGATTCAATCATTCGAATATCAGTTGAAGGTTCGTGAATCGAAACTGCTGCTAATTCGAATTGTTAACCATCAGATATTGAAGTTGACTGATGATTGATGATAGCGTTTAAATCAGAAATCATAGAGGAAGTGCGATGTTAGGGTTTTAGATTTGTATAATCGATCGACTGAATTGGATTCGAGCATTCAGTCATGCAAATCGATGGAATTATAGCAACTGTTGCATATTCGAATTGTTAACCATCAGATGTTTGAATTTGATTGAAGTTTGATTTTAGGGTTTTAGATTTATAGAATCGATCGACTGAATTGGATTTATTCATTCTAATAATCAAATCGATCCAATTAGTTTGATATTAGTTGAAGCTTCATGATTCACTGCTATTGCTAATTCAAATTGTAAAAGTTTCATTACGGTGCATACTGCAGGGGCAGGATTACATATTCGTGAGATCGTTCGTTCCATTTGTAGCAAGCACATTGATGAAATCATGTAAGGAGTCAACCGATGAATCCGATATGGAGGTGATCTTAGGTGGAATGGCTTCTATAAACGACGAGATCAACTGGTTCAAAACCGAAGCCTCCAAGTACCACGTATCACTCACCAGTGTCGTCCCACGAACCGAGAACATCGAATACTGCAGGTATAATAATAACATTATTCATGATTATATGTTTGTTTAGGTGTTTGAAAACTCGTTGGATTATCTCTGTGGGTGTTGTTACAGGTTTCTTGAGAGGTTAACGGGTTCAGAAGTCGAATACGCTGTGGCAATTACGGCTTTATGGGCGATTGAGGCCGTGTATCAAGAAAGCTTTGCTCATTGCCTTGAAGAAGGGAGTAGAGTTCCACAAGAACTACGGGGGACTTGTGAGCGATGGGGCAACGAAGGGTTTGGGGCATATTGCGGTTTGCTTCGAGGTATGGTTGATCGTTGCTTGCAGAAAGCGTCGCCAGAGGTGATCTCGAAAGCGGAGGTGTGTTTTCTTAGTGTGGTTGAACATGAAGTAGAGTTTTGGAACATGAGCAATGGAGATGCATGAGTTCTGTTAATAGTGAAGGTATGACCTAAGATTTATGGTAGAACTGTGGTACTTTTAACTTGATCTATTAGAGTGTGTAATCAAGTTTTAGTTATTACTAATCTTGTGACATGTTTAGTTGTATTCATGTTTAGTTGTATTCATGTTAGTTATATATGTACTTTTCAGGATTGTAGTTATATATGTACTCCGATGACGGAGTAGTTGCATGTAAAAATATGAGGAATAAACGAGTCACGTTAATGTCATCCCTGTGTTAAGTGTGTCATGTTAATCTAACATGTATGAATAAATTATTACAAATTTAGATTTTCATAGTACAAGTTTGCGATAATGAAATTTATGCTGAAACTTAAATAAAAATAAACATTGTGTGTAACGAAATATTTAGTTTTATAGAACATTGAAAATTAAATTAAAATGTATAAAAGAGAGAACAAAAGAAAATTTGTAAGGGTGCCAAAATAACAGCTTCTTAGATGTAGGGTACCAAGTGTGTAGATATAACTAAATTTGAGGATTTTAAGATGCAGAGCTTAGGTGCAAATTAATAAAAAAAGTTAATCTCGGTTTTCTTTCCTGGGTTTGACCCCTTACACTCTCACACTCCCTCTTTCTTCATTCTCGACCACACACCACCACCACCACGCACCACTGTCGACAAACACCACTGCGCCACACACCACCGCATCTCACACCACCGTGCCATACACCACCATCATCACACATCACCGCCACCACATCTTCAGAACTTCTCTCCACTAATTTAAATATCAGAGAGTAATCGATCGGACGTTCAACCATCCTCTAGCTACTCAACGATCACCGAAACACCACTATACGCCTTCGTGAACACATATGTTGATAGAGATGCAAAATCCCTAACATTTCTTCTGTTGAAGTTTATCATTTTGGGGAATTCGGTTGTTAGTTGTTTGATTGTTCAATTTTGCAGAGAAATCGAAGAAGGGGGCGATCAAAAGCAATTTTTGTGTGTCGGATCTGTTGATGGAGGTGTGGGGGAGTGTTTGGTGAACGAGAAGCGAATTGAGGTCGAGATAAGAGCGTTAAAGGTGATGACTATGTGATTTGCAAAGCAAACTCATCAGTGGCTTGATAGATCTTCAGATCATCATCATCATCTTCTTACTCAAACCATATAGATCTAGGTTTTGTGATAGTTTCAGTTGCAGACGGAGGTGATGATGTGTGATGGTACTGGTGTGTGGTGGCGGTGGTGTGTGGTGTCGGTGGTGTGTGGTGGGGTGTGACACACCCTGACCGACGGCGAAATCATCAGGGCTGATGAATGTGAATAGATTGCTCATAACACATGGTAGTAAATACGTTGAAATAATATTAAATATCGTTTTAATTGGATAATACTAATCAATCAATACAATACAATCAATCAATAACATAATGAAATTTGTCTTTAACATTGACTAAGTCCAAATCCAAAGTGTGCGTTTAAAAGTCCACTAATGTTCAATCCTGAAATCATGTGAAAAGTAACTGGTCAGCTAACAAATTAGCCGGTGAGTAAACACAAGTTTAAATACACATTTGATTAAATAGATTAAAACAATTCAATTCACATGACAATATCAATACTTATAATACAATAGTGTAACATAAAAGACAAACCAACACAATAAAACCTAGTCATCGAATTGACTCGGTCCACAGACGAAGCCTTATAGAATGCATGATCCCAATTCCAATGAGCACGCGATTAAACAAATGGGGTGGGTTTGTCAAACCAATAGATCTATCATTGTTACTGTGGTTGCATGAATTAATGATTGTATCATCTTGTTTATCTAAATATGAATACATAATTGGAAGTAATAACATAACATGTATTGAATTGAATTTTTGAATACAATAGAATAACAATGAATAACAATGATTAAATATAAAATCACATAATTTACCCAAAATATAAATTATAAAAATGGGTAATGAATACTCACTTGATAAATATAAGCGATTTGATAATGATAGAAGGCTACATTAGACACAATAATTCTTCACGTTCCAACCTAAGGGTTGGTGTCTTGTGGTTAGAATAATGATAGATTGAAGGCTAAATATGGATTAGGGTTTCAATTGAGATTTGGGCTTGATAAATAATTTTACGTAGAATAGTATAATTTAATCTATAGAACTTGATTAGATAAAACATAATAGATTGATTAGGTGATCGTGTTTGAGAATAATAATAGTAATAATAATAATAATAATAATAATAATAATAGTAATAACAACAATAGTAATAATAATAATTGTAATAGAATTATTGAATATAGTTGGGTATTTATAATGATTAAAGTTGAATTTTTGAAGTGTGAGAATGAAATATTAAATCTAATAATTAATTATTTAAAATTTTATCAAAGTTAATTAATTATATAGATTGTATTTGTATTTGGTCTTGATTCAAAAATAGGTTTAATATACTATAACTTTAATTGTGAATAACTTGTAGTTTAAATCTTGTAAATAGATTTACAATGTTTTATGAAGCATTTAATCCTTTAAAATAAAGAAAATGGAAATTAAATTCTTTTACAAAATTTTAAAAATTAAATAATGATATCTGAATTAATGTTAAATAATTTAATAAATTTAAAATTATTATATTACTAATAACGTAATTTATGAAATTAATAAACATTGTTTTTAAAATGTGTCTAAAAAAGAAATGAGGTAGCGCGGATTTGAACACGGGTTTCCCATGTGAAGGCTCTAAGAGTTAACCAGTTGGGCTAGAAACCGAATCTGAAATATTCTTGTTAAAATTTAATAAAAACAGATTAATAAAAATCCTCAAACTAAATAAGAACCTTAGCATTCAATTTGATATGTTTTCTAAAATAAACATGGGGTTTTGATTCCCCATGTGAAATCGAGTATATGTGTTTATGTAACTTACTTGATTGATGTCGAATTGGATGCTAATCAAGAACATGAACAGTTGCGCAGGGACGAGATGAAAGTGATGATCGATTACTTGTGTGTATATTTTTTTAGAGAAACGTCGCTTGTAGATAGTTCATAAGAGTCGAATGGGATGATTTCCCCCAATTATATAGCTATAAATTTGATTGTTTTGCTTCGAATGGGTATTATCTTTGATTCGGGAGTTTCAGACTTGGTTCGACTATAATTAGATGATTATAACACAATTATGAGGGGGTTTAAATTTGTATTTGTCGTATGAACATTGCAAACTCATTTATTTGATTAATTTGGTCATAAATGGGATTGAATTAGTTTTAATTTGAATTTGATTATGAAGTTTCGAGTGGGCAGGTGAATAATGGTTTTAATTTCAGGTTAAAACATGTTATGGGTTCGAAACTGATTCATGATAGAGGGTCGGTGGTTCAAGGGGGTTTAAATCGGTTGTTTTATGTGGTTGAGGGTGCCCGGAGTTAGGCCGGAAGTTGGCCATAATAGTGGTCAGAAACAAGGAGGAAAAGGTCGATGGTGGGGAGTTGGGTTTAAATAAACATTACACTTTTGGTCCCTCATGTTTAAATTGTTTATTATTTTATGTAAAAAAACTTTTAATTAAGTTTCGGAAGTTACAAAATAAACCTTGGACTTATAAAACTAATTTGAATAATAAATCAGATAATTATTTATAAATATTTATAACTTTTATAAAAACTTCACAATATAATTTTTTATTATAACTTTATAACTAAAACTCATAATTAGTAATAAACTCTATAACTCTTTGTAAAACATTACATTTTAATTTTTGGAAATTAAACGACTTATGTTTCATAAAATTATTTACAAGACATTACAAGGTTATGAAGAGAATTCACTAATAAAAAATAAAATAACATAAATATTGTGTTTGAAACATTAAAGTAAATTAAATAACCTCAAAATGAATTTGGTTTCCAATATTGACTCAAATGGATACGGGTTAGGTTTTAGTTTCAGATGTTACACGGTGGTGCGTGCCGGCGGTGGTGTGTGATGCGTGGCGGCGGCGGTGTATGATGTCGGTGGTGTGTGGTCGCGATGGTGTGTAGTGTCGGTGGTGTGTGGTGCAGTGGTGTGAGGTGCAGTGGAGTGTGACAACGGTGGTGTGTGACGACGGTGGTGTGAGGTTGCGGTGTTATGTGGTGGTGGTGGTATGTGGGGTGTGGTGGCGATGGTGTGTGGTGTTGTGGGGAAGGAATTGAAAAGTGATATGGTGATATTTGAATTAACCCTTAGCGGTATTTTGTTATTTTTTAAAAATTAACAAAAAAATGTTAACACTATTAGTCAAAAGGCGAAAATAGAAACGATTCGCAAAACTCGGGCCAATAATGGAGACAAAATAAACGTTGGTACTCAAATGGAAACAGTTTGAAAAAACCAGAAACGAAAATCGAGATTAACTTTAAAAAATTAAAGCTAATTTATATTTTGCTCCCCGAGTTTTGACAAAAATAACTATTTTCCCCCGAAAGATTATAAACATCAATTTACCTTCAATAGTTTCATAAATTGTTTCGATTTCACTCCAAAAGCTTCATAAGTTTTGAGTTAAGTTGAAACAATTAATGAAACTTTTGGATTAAAATTGAAACAAATTAAAAAACTTTTAGAGGTAAATTAATATTTAATCTTTTAAATAAAAATAATTATTTATGAGAGTAAAAACGAACTTAACTCAAAAAATTATAATAAAAAAAATGCATTGAAGGTTACTTGTTTAATAATTCATTACAATAACAGTTTATGTCTGAGCATTGTGAGTACTTGGTTTTGAGTAAAATTATCCAAAAACATAGATAGAAAAGCATGTAAAAATGATATATTTGGAGTTTAAGAAAAACATTCCGTGTTTATATATTTGGAGTTTAAGAAAACATTCCGTGTTTGTGAAATTGAGTGTTAAGAAACGTAAAAACGATTTTAGAAATTGGAAATAATGTAGTTATTGTTCTTTTTTTTAATAATTGCTGTAATTTGAGGATAAATAATTTGACATCAACAACATAAAAGATCATTGGAATTAATATTTTTTTATTTATAAGTATGCAATTGGAAAGAAACAACTTTGAAGTTAAAAGGACAAGTTTGTTATTTCTTTTAATAAATTATAAAACCTACAAAACAAATAAAAAGAATACGAGTTGCAAACAAGCTAATCTCACACAATTACATATTATCTTGATCAAAAACACGATATTAAACACGGATTAAACTAAGACACAAGAAATGTTGAAAACTTAGACACAAGAACAATCTCAAAACAGATAGATCTAAGACAAATGGAAGCATGGATGAACCCTAGGAACATATGGAGAAAGATGAAGACGATCAGATGAAGACGATCAGATGAAGACGATCAGATGAAGACGATCAGATGAAGACGATCAGATGAAGACATATAAAAAATTAAACTGATTAGATGAAAAACTATGGCTTGCTCTTTGAAGAAGATCAATCGTTGATGATGACTTAGTGAGAACATATTATAACATCAATAGCAAAGATCAGATCTAGAGCTCCATGAGGATTAAACCTAGATGAAGTCATGAAGATTAATAAAATCAATTGACCAACCTTTGTCTTCTTTTCACAAGAAACCATATAGCACTGGCCCACAGTTACTCCATTTACTCTTATTAAAATGCTAGATATAGAGGTGGGCATAAAAAACCGGGTTCGAACCTGACCTGGGTACGGGTAGTACCCGATAGGAGGCATACCGACCCGTTTAAACCCGTAGGGTTGGAACCGGCTTTAGTTTTTGAGTTGTTTTTTTGCAAACCCGAACCGAATCCGACCCGGTTAAAACCCGAGTTGAACTCGGTATTAAACCATGTATTGGACATACACACAAGAAAAGAAAAGAAGAAGAAAAAAAACTAAACCATGTATTGGACCCGGTTCCGGACCCGACCCTACCTTACCGGGGTATGACGGGCAGGGTTTTCAAGTAAGTGAATCCAACCCGTGTTAATACAGTTCATACCCGGGTTCACCAATACCTGTGTAAAAAAAATCCCGATTGGGGCCAACCTGGTTTGCCCATCTCTAGCTCCGTATAGAGATGCACAAACCGGGTTTTGGGCCGGACCCGTAACCGGGTTCTGTCCGGTCGGGTTTTTTTGTACCCGGGTATTGATGAACCCGGGTCGGGTTGGAGGGGACTAAAACCTTACCCGGCCTACCCGGTTAGGGTCGGGTCGAGTC
>BJCM01065752.1:0-24143 GCA_018326385.1 Flaveria bidentis | reverse complement strand
GAGAGTAGAGAGCGTTTTTGAGATTTTTGCGGAGCGCGTTTTTGAGATTTTTGAGACTAGAGAGTGTTATAAGTTGTGATTCAACCAAAACATCACATACATATATATACTAACCTAGTGGGGGTATAATGGTAAAAAAAACATCAAAAAAACGGTCAAAAATCGATTGTAACGGCTATATAGCCGTTGGCTAACGGTCGTTTTTTGAAAACCGGTTTGAAAACCGGTTTGGTTGGGAACCGGTTTGGAACCGGTTTGGAAACCGGTTTGAAGACCGGGTCGGGTTGAAACCGGTTTGCATGCTAGAAAACGTAAACCGCTTACGAACCGCCGGGTTGAAACCGATTAGAAACCGGTTTGGCCCAAATTAACGGCTGTTTGCCTTAGCGTGTAATATTTTTTCAAATCTTAGGATTATACTTTTAATTTTTCAATCTGAAAAAACGAAAAGTAAAATTTGAACGAAACTCTAAAAAATCAATGACACGCGTTCCTATCAACCAACCGCACACACCTACCAGAGACACACCCACATCACCCAACTAAACACACCCACTTCACTTCATTTTTAAATCAAACGCATAAACAATCAATCTTCAAATCTCACATCTTCACCCTCATTCATAACATCACAACACCATCACTCCAAACAACAAAGAACATCAATCACACTCACAGATCTCTTATTCATCATCATCACCCAAATCTCTGCAACATGCCATTTCATTTTCCCCAATTTTCACCATTAGCATCCGTTTCAATCTCCCAAAAGCCCCCTCTTCGATCCCCACAATAATATTTCATAATTGTTCATAATTGTGTTCATAATCATGAAGAAATTGAGAAGCTATTACATGCATTTGAGGCATCCACACACAATCGAGCGCAAATGGATCTACCCTGTGACGGTTGGATCCATTGTTCTGCTGTTTCTCCTCTTCCTATCAACCCTAACTTCGCCGGACGGCACTCCGATCCTCCCTCTCTACCGCTACTACGCCGGAGCTCCGGCGTCGGTGTTCGTCGAACACAAGCTCCGCCCGATTCCGATCTCTAACCTCCCTCCTCCGCCTCGATTCGCCTACCTCATCTCCGGTTCGAAACGCGACGGTGCGATGCTCCGGCGGACTTTGCTCGCGCTTTACCACCCGAATAATCGGTATGTTGTTCATTTAGACGCGGATTCATCGCCTGAGGAGCGGTTTGAGTTGCATCAGTTTGTGAAGAATCATTCGGTGTTTGTGAAGTTTGGGAATGTGGTGATGATCACTAAAGCGAACCTCGTGACCTACCGTGGGCCCACGATGGTGGCGAATACGCTTCACGCCGCGGCGATTTTGCTCAGAGAAGGTGGAGATTGGGACTGGTTTATCAATCTCAGTGCCTCTGATTACCCCCTTGTTACACAAGATGGTAAATTGTCCTCTTTTCATCGTTTCATGTGGCCAATGTTCTTTATGTTGAATATGCATTGATCATATCTGTGTTTGTTTTAGATTTGCTTCATACATTCTCTTACTTACCGAGGGATCTTAATTTTCTTGATCACACGAGTAAAATCGGATGGAAAGAGTGAGTGATTGTTAATTTTATCGTACAGATTTTGAATTTGGTTGCTTTGTATGTTTAATAACTTAATTTACTGTTTAAGTGAATAGGTCTCAGAGAGCAAAGCCTGTGATAGTTGATCCGGGGTTGTATATGTCGAAAAAGGCTGATGTTTTTTGGATCACGCAGCGAAGAAGTGTGCCTACAGCATTCAAACTATTTACTGGTATGTTAATTGTTATATCACTTCACAGTCATTTTAGTTTCAACTTTGGATAGAGCGTAATCTATTCTATAAGTTTTGGTGTGCATAACTTGGCGGTATATTCAGTTCATACCTGATTATTTAGTTTTGAATGTGTTGATGACCCGAACATGATAGAACATTCTTCAATGTTTGTTCATATTAGTCATTCTAGTTAAACAGTCTGTACTTAAAGTTTTGGTGTGCATAACATGGTGGTATAGTTATCTAGATCTTATGTAGTTTTGAATGTCTAAGTTAATAACCCATTTCATGATTCAATGTTTGTTATTATGGTCTTGGTCTTATCTTCTACTTATCTAGATCTGGGTCTAAACTGATTTAGATCTGGGTCTGAGTATACAGTTTGCCATCTTAGTATCTATATTTTGCGGAATCGTTGCATACAATTTTAAACACCTATACTCTGGTTTTGAATATATGGTCTTTGCATTATTATATGGGCTTGTGCTTGTCATTGGTATATATGGGGAACCTATTATTCTAAAACTAGTAAAAAATTTATGTTTTTATATAGTAGCTTTAGTTGCCATCAAGTTCCCCTCGTCTCAGGTAATCACAATGACTTTAAGTATATACCTTGGACATCTTTGTTCGAGATTTTGATAAAACCTTTTGAAGTTATGGATACAAATTTGATATGTGATGTTACATATGACCTTGTGTATTGGAAATTGATGTTGATATGCATGTGCCCTCTAATATCACTTATTCATATGAAATTGCCAATTATATCTGGTGGGTCTGGAGACTTAGCAATTTAACATTCACTTTCCATGTTATTATGTTCTCAATGAACTCATCATAGGGGTAGTTTATGATCTTGTACAAATCTGATATTTACTTGAAGTTTGCACTTGCGCGGTCCAGCTATGAAGTTTAAAGTTTAAACTGACAACGTCAAGTTTTACTGCATACGTGTTATTAAACAATCAACACCATGTTAGTTTTGTTTCTGCTGCAGCCGTTTTTATTTGTTGTTTTTATACTTCTACCCTTGTAACATTCATCATAAGTTAATTAGTTGCAAACTTTACAACAATTCTTTTACATTTCAACTCAGGATCTGCATGGATGGTTTTATCACGCCCCTTTATTGACTTTTGTATATGGGGTTATGACAACCTACCCCGAACCGTTCTTATGTACTACACAAATTTCATCTCATCACCAGAAGGTTACTTTCACACAGTTGTATGCAATGCACATGAGTTTCAAAACACTACCGTCAACACTGATCTCCACTACATCTCATGGGACAACCCACCCAAACAACATCCACACTATCTCACAATGGACCACTTTCAGAAAATGATCGACAGCAACGCCCCATTTGCTAGAAAGTTCCATCAAGATGATCCAGTACTTGATAAGATTGACTCTGATTTACTTTTCCGTGGGCCAGAAATGATTGTTCCTGGAGGGTGGTGCATTGGAAGTAGTGAAAACGGGTCGGACCCGTGTTCTGTATCAGGTAATATCACATTACTCAGACCCACTCCAGGTGCGAAGAGGCTTGGGGATCTAATTAGTTCCCTTTTGTCCAGTTGGAGTTTTAGATCGCAGCAATGCAAATAGGGAGATTTCAGTAAATAATGATTTGTAATTAGTTCTAGTTATATTACAGAAGTCGAAAGTTAGATGAAATATGATATTGTGGATTTTTGCTTTAGTATTTAGCACCAAAGTTTTTCGTTTTTTGCACTTCTTGATGTTACAGGTGGGTGGTAAATGTGTATTTGTAATTAAAGAAACATGTGTCCTATAATATTAAGGACCGTTTTTTTTTCTTTTTTGATGCATCTTATCTCGGACCGATTCATACGCAGTCAATCAGATCCATGACCTGTGAACATCCCTAGTCATGTCGATGTTTTTCGAGCCTTCGAGGTACACAAAAGGCCTGTTCTTGGAGTCCGGTTTTTGAATCAGTCTTTATCATACAAAAACTGAGAAGGAACTAGGTTCTTCAAAATTTCCTTACCCACCTGGACACCAAGCCCATTTAAATTTAGGAATGAATTGATGATGCTGATCAATTTTGGGCTAACAAATTGCATTAGTGTGTAAAATCTTTCATAATTATTTCGTGCCAACACCGGTCCACCAAGGTCCAGTTCAATTCTCTTTATGTTCTCGTCTCGGTTAGTTGGCCCTAGAAGAAGACCCGTCGTGGACTCGTGGCTTAGGTGATTGATCATTTTAATAGCTACGGACTTGAGACTACAGTTAGGTTTCTTAACTGTCTATAGGGGCGGCACCATAGAAATCGAGAGCGTCTATGAAGATGATTATTACAAAAGAAGAGAGTAAGGAGAACATCCATGAAGGTTTGCTCCATCTCTAGGTTTTTTAAAGATATTCCAATGATGGTTCACGGCTTCGTAGTTTTGTGTGAATTAAAAGATGACGTATATATTAGGGAGAATTACATATATCCATCTATAAACTTCATCAATTACATATATACTCAACTTAAATTTTAAATTACATATATCCCCTTGTAAACTTAGTTAATTACATATATACTCAAATTAAAAGTTTAATTACATAATCCCTTTCTAAAAATTAGCTATTACACATATACTCAAACTAAAAGTTTAATTACATAGATCCGATTTATTAAACATAAATATTACATATTTTACCCATTTTATTACTTTTATAAAAAATAACTTATATAATTCGTCTTTTACTCTTATTTTTATCAAATTATAAAATTATGTTTTTCCTTCTTTACTTGTTTTTCGAGTTTTAATTATTTATTAATATTTTTATATTAAAGTTTTTATGTTCTTTTACCTTTCTATGCTATTTTTTCCGGTACTCTGTACGAGACACTTTCATTCATTATGCATTTATGCAACATAAAATTATATATTCGGATCATGTTACATAATGATACTGTAAGTGTCTTTTACATAAAGTAGAAAAAACTAGCATGAAAAGGTAAGAAAACAAAAAAATCATAAAAAACGTTAGCATAAATATATTAGTAAATAATTAAAACTCGAAAAGCTAGTAAAATGAAAAAAACACAAATTTATAGTTTATTAAAAATAAAAGTAAAATACTAATTATATAAGTTATTTTTAATAAAAATAAGCAAATAGATAAACATGTAATATTTATGTTTAATGAAACGGATATGTGCAATTAAACTTTTTAGTTTAGGTATATCTACAATTAACTAAGTTTTAAAATGGGATATATATAATTAAACTTTAAATTTGGGTATATATGTAATTAACTAAATTTTACAATGAGATATATGTAATAAAAATTTTAAGTTAGTTATATATTACTTGATGAAGTTTGTAGAGGGAAATATGTAATTCTCCGTATATATTATTATTATTATTATTATTGTCGTCCTCGTCATATTAATAGATTTTAATAGCTTTGAGATACATAGTATTATTTTTCATACCCGTTTAGTTATGAAACACCCTTAAAGAAACAACGCGATGTTCCTCTATTTATTTTATGCATATTGTTAGGATTAGTTATTGTTAGCATTGCTGAAGGGTTCCTCTTTGCGATGCTACCTTCCCATTTAGTAGTCCAGAGAAGAAAAACAAAATATGTAAGACATGCATATTCAAATGTGGTTAAGATAACCTAAAATGAATTATTGTTGTTAAAAAAGTTATTTTAAGGTTGTGGGCTGTTCTATTTGGTTAATTAGTTGAGTGGTCTTTTGGTCAATGGAGAGAGTAGTAGGTTCTTTTGGTTATCTCCTTTGTCATTGTAAACCTATAAAAGGGTAATGAATATATTAGGCATGAAATAGATATTGAAAATTGCTCCAAACGCTCTCCTATTCTTTTGTTTATCTATACCTGATTCACCATGGATGTGGTACCAAACTCATATCATCCTTGTTGCTCTACAAACTAACAAACACCTTTAACCGATCTGCGACTAAGTTCTATCAAGAGGTGTACGAAGCCTTGGGGAGACACAAATACAATTTTAACAAGATGTACTTCTCTAAACTGTGTTAACCAGGGTTCAAGCTCTTTGGCCTCTTATAATCAAAACACAATTTCGTTTCCTACTCAGCTTCCCATAGCCAAAACACATTTGTCCTAAACCATCGCCAACACGGGACCCCTTAACCACACATCTACACCAACATCCTCAAATCACCAACATGAGCCCCCTCAACAACACCATTTGCGCCAACAGCGGCACCATCACCAAACAAGCCCCATCAACAACGCCATCTGTGACAACATCCACACATTTACCAACCCGAGTCCCCTCAACCGCATTGTCCACACCGATACCCACACAAACTGCGTCCCCAATCCAAACACCATCATATGATGTACTGCACCCTTCACCATCCCATCTTTATAAGATATCTAATCTCTATTTTAATATAAAAATTAAATATAAATGACTAAACGAAATAAAAACTAAAAGTATAATTACATTTCATAAATTAGAGAAAAACATCAATAAATGAATAAGGAAATTAAATTTTACTCAAAATCCCAATATTATGCTATCTCCATTTTCATAATTGCTGGTACTTTTGCATTTTAGTTTCAAATAAAATGTTGATTCAAGTATACATGTTAAAACCGTTTACGAACTCAAACTCACTTTATTGAAATGTGTGCAAAAAACTAAATTTGTTTGTGCATATCATTTAAAAAAGTTAACGAGCATAAGTCATAAAATAGAAACCAAATCAAATGCTAAATAAAAAATATAACTAAAAAAGATAAATTAAACAATTGTCTCTAGCCTTAGGGAGAGTTAGGAATAAGACCAAAAAACTGATCTGGCGCTCATATAGACGAAAGAGTAAATGATGACACCCTACGCTTACGCTAGAAATGAATATTAAAAAATTACACCACATGTTAGGAGGCTTGTTTAGTAATTCCATATTTGTTAAGGGTTGAAATTGTAAATTTGTTTGTGTTGTGTATAAATGTGGTTGTATGGGTAGATGTACGACTACGTTTTGAATATAAAGTCTTTCTTTCATAAGTTAGTTAGTTAGTTAATTGAATAGCTCCTAGTACCTCGTTTATTTCACCACACACTTCTTTCAAAAGGTGTACGACTATGTGTAGGCTTGTTAGTTAGTCACTATGGAATATTTTGATAGTAAAATTTCTCACATGTATTTAAATCAGCTGAGAGTTTAATTTCATACAATATATATGTATAGATAATTAATGATAGTGGATTAGAGGTTGTAATAAAAAAAACTAAGGTAGTGTTTGATATGCAGGAATGAGAGGCAGAATAAAATAAACCATTGAGGGTGAATGAATAAAGATGTGTTTGATTGATGGAAATAATGGAATGAACCATTACGTAGTTGATTTCATTCTCTCAAATTCATTCCATCCACTTCCTCTTCTTCTTTTTTTTCATTCCATCTTTTCTTCCATCATTAGTCACCAGCACCACCCACTCACCCTTCACGACAACCATCATCGACCACCAAGATCGCTCGTCACCAGCAACCACCACCGGCCACCACCGCGACCGACCACCAATACCCTGGAAACCACGGTCGCCGGAAACCACCGAAGGCCACCACCATCGGCCACTGCCAGCGCCACAAACCATGAGCGCCCGAAACCACCCTCGGGTCATTGCCGCCGCCGGAAACCACAACCGGCCACCGCCACCGGGAACCACCACTGAAGGCCACCGCCGCCTCCGAAAACCACCATCGGCCACTGCCGCCCACCGCTGCCCACCACCGTCACCGGAAACCACCGCCGACAAAAACCACCACCACCCACCACCGGCGACGAAAACCACCACCGCAGGAAACCACCGTCGTCGGAAACCACCGCTGACCACCACCACCGCCCACCACCGTCACCGAAAACCACCACCGCAGGAAACCACCGTCGGCAAAAACCGCAACCATAAACAACCATCGCTGCCGGAAACCATCGTCGGCCACCACTGCCGTCCACCGCCATCACCGGAAACCACCGCTGCCCACCACCGTTACCTGAAACTAGCGCCGACCACCACCGTCGGCCACCATCGGCACCGGAAACCACTGCCGGAAACCACCACCTCCGTCATCACTATTATAACTACTTTTACATTTTGTTGTTTTGTTTTTTTACATCTAACAAACAAATCAAAATAATGATTAATTTATTACTAAAGGGTAACCAAATATGACAATGAAATGTAATGATTTATTTAATTCTCTCACTCATTCCATTATCTTATTCATTCCATTCATTCATCTTTTTTATTATCACATATCAAACAGACTCTAAAACTAATTCGATACACAACAAATTAATATGGATAAGAAATGAACTTAAATTTCGGTTTGATAACAATAATCTTTTAGAGTATAGCCAAGAACGAGAGAAAATATATTACTTATCATTAATCATCTATATTGTTAATAAGAAGTCGTTAGAAACCTTTTGAAATTTATCACTTAAATTATTTATATCTATAGTAGATATTAATAAAAGAAAGTTTATTTTGTCAATTGTTATCTTTTTAAATCATCTTTTTGACATTTGTCATTTTTTAAACATTCACACTTTATTTTCCCTTCAAAATGGTATTAAAGTAATTTAAATACTCAAACAATTTTTCTCTTTTCATAAAAATTAATTTTGTCGATTGATATATTTTTCTCTCTCATCTATATTTTTTTAAAATCAAACTATGTTTTTTAAAAAATAAATTTTATTAAGAATATTAAAATTCATATATTTTTTAAAACATTGAACCTTTTGAAACAAAATATTTTAAATCATTCCTTTTTAAAAAACAGTTATAAAAATGTGAAATTTTCTAAAAGTAGTTTTATTAAAACAACCAGAATAATTAGAAACTTAAGTTTTTAATAAACAATATTATTATAAACAATAAATTTTTTATAAGAGATTTAAAAATAGTATACTTGTTTTATCTTTTGAACAAATAAGTATATATAATTTTATACATATCTTATATTAAAATATCGTATTGTAACTTTTCGTGTTTATTACTAACTATAATCCGTTTAATAAATGAGTTTCTAGACTATTTATTTATCTATATATTTATCTGTCTATAACTTATCTATTGTTTATTTATTTGAAATAGCTATTCATATGTAATTATAATTATATTTTATCTTCAAACATGGCTTTATAATTCATAACTTTTTATTACTAATTATTTATTATTTTATTAATTCAACACATGTAATACACGAGATTCTAACTTAGTTGTCTTATTTATTAACCAATATAGCCCAAAAGATGTGGTCGTTTTCTTTGTCGAGTATTCAAATTCCAAAACGATAACCTGAAAAAGACCTACAAACAAACATACAATAAATAGATTAAAAGAATCAAAGGTTAGACCATATAAGAACAATTAGTTGTTCTCACATTCTAGAGCTATTTATTATCCAATGCCACATAAAAATATTATAAATTTAATTATACTAATAATAATAATAAAAATAATAATAATAATAATAATAATATTATTATTATTATTATTATTATTATTATTATTATTATTATTATGATTGCTATTATGATTGTTATTATGATTGTTATTATGATTATTATTGTTATTATTAATGTTATTATTAATGTTGTTATTCTTGTTGATATTCTTGTTGTTATTATTGTTATTATTCTTGTTATTATTCTTGTTATTATTATTGTTATTATTATTAATATTATTATTATTATTATTATTAAATTTATTATTATTATTATTATTATTATTATTACTATCTAATTTGTAAAATATCTTGTATTTGAAGTTATTTTAATAAATACAAGTTATGATTTTACAATATCTCGAATAGCATGTTCACATTTTCTGATCTTATAACATGTCTCATAAGCTTGATCTTGAAGTTTCATGGTTTATAAAAAGCGCAACCGCAAGCATTATATATTGTCATATTGTCGTAGCGTTTTTTGTTGTGCTTCAGGGTGTAATTGATGCATACTTTTATTTATTCATTGATCTAAATCTAAATTCTAGACAAACAATTTTGATTTCTTTTAGAGTATACATGGTGGTGCCTATACGGCAACGGTGAAGCTTGAACACTCATGTAGGGGGTGGAGGCGAGATTAATTTTTTAGGGGGGAACTCAAGTTTTATATAAAAAAATTACACTATCGAGTCAAAAATTGACACTACTGGGCAAAAAATTGACACTACTGGCGAAAAAAGAGGGGGCGGCGGCCCCCCCGATCCCAACTATGCTCCGCCCCTGCTATACGGGACTTCGAAGTTGTTGATATGAACATAATTGAGCGTTAAAGCCATTACTTTCTAGTTAGAGGGAGATTTCAGAGTCATTTTTAACCAACGAGCGTTAAAAGAGATGTATGAATTTATTTTTTCTCACTTTTAACTAAAAAAGACTTTAACCCATTATACTTTATTTAAAATTATTTTAGTAAATTCATATTTGCCTGCACTGCATTTTAAATAAACCACTACACAGTATTACATCGATTATAAATGTCAAATTTAGTTATTTCTTATAATAGTCGGACATCCTAAATTTATCTTATTTCTTATAGAGTATCGTCATTTTATACTTTGTGTGTTCTCTGGCAAAGAAAGTTAAACAATAACAAAGGTTTAAGCTTCATAGAAACTAGAAATCAACAAAGGAAACCACTTCTTAAGATGCTTAATCTCACAAAAGGCTTAATCTTACAAAAGGATAAGGGGTTGACTTTGATTCCTAACAGTACGGTTTATCAGTCCAACCAAATCAACTTACGGCCTAAATGGACATAACCGGTTTCTAGTCTGACTGGTCGGTGAAGTTCAGAAATAAAAACATTAGGTGTTATTCTACACATAACCGAAAAACTTAATTTGTGAACTATTTGGGAACATGATTGTAATTTTATAAAGTTTGATATAAAACTTACAATATGAACATAACAAATAGATTATTTGTATAATTAACTCAAAAGAAAAATCAAGATATGCTAATTATTTATCCCCGCGTTATGCGATGAGAGTGCGATTATTTTTCGTACACGCAACATTACATTACTTAGGTCATTACGTGGTCGGCTCGCCGGAAGCCATAAAATCAAAATTGGCAACAAAACACATAAATATTAAACTTTAGTAGTCAAATTTAAATAAATAAAACTAGCTTCAAAATCTAAAACTTAGTGTTCAAATCCATAAAAAAAACAAATCAGAGGCAAAAGTAAGATTGCATAACCAGTGCCTTCTCTCTCCCTCCCTCCCTCTCTCTCTCTCTCTCTCTCTCACATACACACTCTCTCTCATAAAAAGCTACAAGTTTGGTGGTCAAAACACATAATTTTTTTAATATTCATTTCCCATGACTAATAGTAATATAATAAATATATATTACAAGTTGTTAAAATAATCAAACACTTGTGGCTAAAATGAAAACTTTTACGGCTACAATGAAGCAAGATGTTGTTTTTTAATATAAGATATAATATTATTATTTCATATTTCGTAAAAGGTTCTCCAATAAAAGTTTTATATGCAATAAAAGTTTTATGCTAATGTAGAGTCGGCATGAAGGAGAGAAGTAACAGACGACTTGAGTTTTCGGAGTAAAAGTCCGTATGCAAGGATATCCACATGTTGAAGGAAGGAGTTTTTGTGAGAGAAAAAAGCGAAGAGACGTTTCTTGGGTGGGTTTTTGACGTGAAGAACCATAATAAAAACGAAGTAAACTATAATACGATTCTTAAACATAAAACATATCCATCTTGATAAAGTAGTCTATCATGGAACCACTCCATTTATATCTCTATCAAATACCAAACATCTTTCTCATTTTGACAAGTAATCACCATATAAATCCATCTATTAAGGCACCAACAAAAATAATTATAAAATAGCTATTGAAAGTCGAAGAAGTGGTACCCGCCAAATTCATCACAATCACACCCAAAATACCAAATTTACCCCTACACCTACCACCAATTTACACTCACACTGCTATATTAAGTATTAACTATTGAAGTTTCCCACGCTTTAATAGCAGTTCTATAGTCAAAGTGAACAACATCCGTACCAAATCAAGGAGGCTTGCATCATCAATCATCATCTGCAGGTGTATTTCATTGACTTTTGTCTATTTGTTCTTCATCTTCATGTAATTTGAATTATTTTTAATCAGATTGTTTGAAGTATCGATTGCTCAATTTGTGCTTGAAGCTAATAGAATATTTGATTGTTGTGTAACTTGATTGTTTGAAATGAATTAATATTAAAACTATGTGTAATCGATTTGAAAAAGTACACAACAGTGGTAGTTGTTTCGATTTGATGGTTCATGTTCGGTATATTGGAATTCAGTTCGTTTGATCGTCTAGAGATGCTTAGCCAAATAGTTATGGTTTTGATCTTATGAATTTTACGACACGTTAGCAGTTACTTGAAGAATTGATATGCATACTA
The DNA here is from genome assembly GCA_018326385.1 of Flaveria bidentis. Classification (NCBI taxonomy): domain Eukaryota; kingdom Viridiplantae; phylum Streptophyta; class Magnoliopsida; order Asterales; family Asteraceae; genus Flaveria; species Flaveria bidentis. Next base: position 11,887 of record BJCM01065752.1, on the reverse strand, counting down.
ATCTGTTTGTTAAGGTGAACAGTTCACGCGAGATTGATTGAACATTTATTGGTTTGTTCATGTAGTTTACTTCGATGATTTTTAATCTTCATGTAATCAGATTGATCAGCTTGATTGAAGTACTGGTTAAGCAATCTGTGTTTGTGGTTGGTGAATATTAATAAATTCGATTGTTAAAGGTTATTATGAATTTAATTCACTCATAGTGGTTGTGTGTAATTGAATTGAAAATTTTGGCCGCTGATCAGTTGGTAGTGTGTCGCAATGACAACTTTTAAGTTGATGGTTAATGTTCGATGAATCTGATTTCAATTGGTTTGTTTTTTAGTGAGCTGAAAAGCTAAGAGCTAAGGATGGGGGAGACGGATGATATTATGGAAGCTGTGAAGAAGGAAGCAGTTGATTTGGTTAGGATCTTTAACCTATGTCTGTGTTTGTATGTCTATGAGTGGTTTCTTAGTGATTGTGATGTTAATGGTGGCTTTTGCCAGACTACTTGATTGTTGGTTACTAAAGGAATGTGAATTTCTTTTACAAAATTATGCTTATATTTTATCTTGTTTTATGCTTAACGAATTTTTTATGAATTATAGGAAACGATTCCAATTGAGGAAGTTTTTGAAAATTTGAGATGTTCCAAAGAAGGGCTAACAACACAGGATGCTAATAAGAGATTAGAGATTTTTGGGCACAACAAGCTTGAAGAGAAGGAGGTTTGTGGTGTACATTATCTACATCTTTAATTATATGTTGCCTTTTGAGATGTTTCAGGCTTACAATTACGGTTCTTGATCCTGATTGATTTATATATTTCTGTTGAGATGATTTGAGATTTATTAAAAGTAATGATTTCAGGAGAGTAAAATTTTGAAGTTCTTAGGCTTTATGTGGAACCCACTATCATGGGTCATGGAAACTGCAGCAATTATGGCCATTGCCCTTGCGAATGGAGGAGTGAGCAATTTCAACTTTATTTAAATATGTAGCACTGTGCTGAGAGCTAAAATGCATGTGTTAATATGTTGATGCTTCTTTTAGATTAGTTGATAAAACTTGGTTATGGTGCAGGGTAAACCACCTGATTGGCAGGATTTTGTTGGGATTATCACACTGCTTCTCATAAATTCAACAATAAGCTTTATAGAGGAGAACAATGCTGGAAATGCAGCAGCAGCGCTCATGGCACACCTTGCACCCAAAGCAAAGGTATGAACATTTCAGTGGAGTTCATATCGTGTGATTGACTGTAAAATGTTCTATATATTAGATTAAAAAGGCCAAAAATGAAATATTAGGTGCTTCGTGATGGGAAATGGAATGAGGAAGAAGCAGCCATTCTTGTTCCAGGTGATATAATCAGTATCAAACTTGGGGATATCATCCCAGCGGATGCTCGACTTCTTGAGGGTGATCCATTAAAGATAGACCAGGTCTCTCTTTCTTTATTACTTTGTATTATTATGACAGTCCATATTCACTATATACCGAATTATGATTCATCCTTTTATTATACCGTTCAGTATCTAATTACTCCAATTTGTTTTGAACTACAGTCTGCTCTGACAGGTGAATCCCTTCCTGTAACAAAGATGCCAGGGGATGGAGTATATTCAGGCTCTACATGCAAACAGGGGGAGATTGAGGCAGTGGTCATTGCCACAGGTGTGCATACCTTCTTTGGAAAGGCTGCACATCTTGTAGATTCTACAAACCAAGTAGGCCATTTTCAGAAGGTATAAAAGCACATTTGCATATACTTGTTCAATTAATAAACGCTTAGAATAGTTGGAAAAATTCCAGCTTCTATTAAGTTTGAAACATGTTGGCTGTTCTGGTAATAAAGATGTCACAACTTGCAGGTTCTGACGGCAATTGGGAACTTCTGTATATGTTCAATTGCAGTTGGAATGATAGTAGAAATCATTGTGATGTACCCAATTCAAAACCGTGAATATCGTCCAGGAATTGACAATTTGCTGGTACTTCTCATTGGTGGAATTCCTATTGCAATGCCAACAGTTTTATCGGTCACAATGGCAATTGGTTCTCATCGTTTATCTCAGCAGGTTGGTTGAAAAATCTGTGTGGTTTTGTTGTTTCATGCATGAGCTTTGCTTGTTAGAAGGACTCTATGTGTTTTATGTGCAACTTTTCTACATCACTGCAGGGAGCTATCACAAAAAGAATGACAGCAATAGAAGAAATGGCAGGCATGGATGTTCTGTGCAGTGATAAAACTGGGACTTTGACACTGAACAAGCTTTCTGTCGACAAAAATCTAATAGAGGTTTCTCTATCATTTGGACATTGGGTTTGTTTCAAAATTTCATTTCCCTAAAAATTCTACAATGTATCCTTTATCTTTGCAGATATTTTCTAAAGGAGTGGATGCTGATATGGTGGTGCTGATGGCTGCAAGAGCCTCTAGGGTGGAAAACCAAGACGCAATAGATGCTGCTATAGTAGGGATGTTGGCTGACCCTAAGGAGGTTGAATAACTATTGTTGATAATACAAGAAATTAGATCAAGGGTTTTTCTGATCTGTTCTGAAATAAATCAATAATATCATATGTTTTATCTAGGCAAGGGCAGGTATTCAAGAGGTCCATTTCCTTCCATTCAACCCAACTGATAAGAGGACAGCATTGACATATCTTGATGGTGAAAATAAAATGCATCGTGTCAGTAAGGGTGCTCCTGAACAGGTAAAGCAAATGATGTGCATGCACTTTAACAATCATCAGTAATTGACCATCTACATGTCTTTTGTAATTCCCAGATTTTGAATCTTGCACATAATAAATCAGAAATTGAGCGTAGGGTTCATCTTGTGATAGATAAATTTGCTGAGCGTGGTTTACGATCCCTTGCAGTAGCATACCAGGTTTGAAAAAGAAAGTTTTAAACCAAATAATCATGCACCATGTGCATGATTTTTTTTTATTTATCTTGGTGAGTTTTTTATATGCTAATTTTTTGAACAGGAAGTCCCTGAGGGAAAGAAGGAAAGCCCAGGAGGTCCATGGGAATTTATTGGTCTTATGCCTCTTTTTGACCCACCCAGGCATGATAGTGCAGAGACAATAAGAAGAGCTTTAAATCTCGGAGTAAGCGTTAAAATGATCACAGGTGTGGGTTCTTTATTATCTAAGATGTAATAAGTTTTATAAAAACTTATTATATGAGTAAATGCATTCGATAATCACCTCATTGTGCTTTTTATTTTCAATATTATTTCTGTGCCAGTTTCTAAGTCTATGCTCCATATGCATGACCTTTCTGATCTTGAATAGGTGATCAGCTAGCAATAGGAAAAGAAACAGGACGGCGTCTAGGAATGGGGACCAATATGTACCCTTCATCTGCGTTACTAGGACAGAACAAAGACGAATCGATTGTTGCCTTACCCATTGATGAGTTGATTGAAAAAGCTGATGGATTTGCTGGTGTCTTCCCTGGTACTTCCATTCTATATATATGCATCAGCTTCAGAATGAACAATAAGTACAGACATAAAGTATGGCTTTTTGGTTATTCGTTAGTTGACTTGGTGCTATGTTTGTGGTTCTGCAACAGAGCATAAATACGAAATTGTGAAACGTTTACAAGCAAGAAAGCATATCTGTGGTATGACTGGTGATGGAGTGAATGATGCACCTGCACTTAAGAAAGCAGATATTGGAATAGCGGTTGCTGATGCAACTGATGCTGCACGTAGTGCATCTGATATAGTGCTGACCGAACCTGGTCTTAGTGTTATTATCAGTGCGGTACTAACTAGCCGAGCAATCTTTCAGAGGATGAAAAATTACACTGTAAGTTTAAGCTCGGATCTTTCATTCATTTTGCCAATTTCTTCAACTTAGTATCTTCATTTTATTGGCCTACCTAAGTTTATACTTGTAACCGACCATAAAATAAGACATAACAAATTGATATCCATTACTGGGTTTCGTCTTATCCATAATGGGTCAAAAATATTGAGCTACAAGATTTAACGGAAAATGGTACGGGTCAAATGAGTTGAAAGTCGTATAAGTTATATTTAACTGCATAAAGCATCCAAAATGGTTATGTAAAAACAAAGTTAAGGCTTATTATTGCAATGAATATTAGTGGAAACTAATAAATTAATAAACAAACTTAAAAACATTTATTGTAACAGATATTGATTATATCAGGTTACAATGCTCTCTAATTTTGTAATTCACAATCTCTTATGCAGATATATGCAGTTTCCATTACTATCCGTATAGTGGTATGCTACTTTGCTGTTCTGACCTATTTGCATTTTTACCATATATATGTTTTCTACCTAATATTTCATTTGCATTTCTGTTTCAACAGCTTGGTTTCATGCTGCTAGCCCTCATATGGAAGTTTGACTTTCCACCCTTCATGGTCCTGATCATTGCAATTCTTAATGATGGTTAGCGTTCATTCTTCAACTTCCATAATACATTTTACCATTTCATATTTTGTTTAGATAGACAAAACAAACAAACAAACGTACACAACAATAATAATATCTCACTCATTGAGCACACCTCATCTCTATCTTAAAAGACAAAGAGGCTGCTCCCATAGACAACAAATCGTAAAATCCACCTGTTAATATTGTCATCTCAACTAATAAGTTGCTTTTTCCAGGTACCATTATGACAATTTCCAAGGACAGAGTGAAACCGTCTCCTCAACCCGACAGCTGGAAATTGGCAGAAATTTTTGCAACGGGGATCATTCTTGGTAGCTACTTGGCTATGATGACAGTAATTTTCTTCTGGGCGGCATATGATACCAACTTTTTCCATGTAAGAGTTTTTATCTTCATAGTTTAATCAGAGAAAATCAAGATAATAATCATTGTTTCTGTGGCAACTTTATACCCAGTAAATTATTGTTCTGATTATATCAATCATATGCTATTTATTCATCATAAGTTTCATCTGATGTGACATTTTCCAGCGTGTTTTCGGAGTTTCTAGCCTTCAGAAAATTAATGATCATGTAGAATCTAAAAAGCTAGCCTCAGCTATATACCTTCAAGTGAGTACCATCAGTCAAGCCCTTATATTCGTCACACGTTCTAGGAGCTGGTCTGTCTTTGAACGTCCAGGAGCCCTACTCTTCAGTGCTTTCTTGATAGCTCAATTGGTCAGTGGAATTATCAACCATTATGTTCACTTTCTTATTGATTCATGATTTAATTAATAGATTAATTAGTTTATACATCCAAATGTTCATTTCAGATTGCAACATTGATTGCCGTTTACGCAGACTGGAATTTTGCTGCAATTGAAGGGATCGGATGGGGTTGGGCTGGTGTTATATGGCTTTACAACATTATATTCTACATCCCACTTGATTTCATCAAGTTGTTCATCAGATATGCTTCAAGTGGTAGAGCATGGGATCTTGTCATTGACCAACGCGTGAGTCAAACGTTGACTAATCAAGTAACTAATGCACCAGTTACTGGATGGTTGAAATAGATTATTTTCTGTGTTGCAGGTTGCTTTCACCAGGAAAAGAAACTTTGGGAAGGAAGACCGTGAGCTGAAATGGGCTCAAGCACAAAGGACACTTCACGGGCTGGACCCACCTGAAATCCATAGTGTTGACCGGAGCAACCACAATGAACTTAATCAAATGGCTGAAGATGCAAAGCGCCGAGCTGAGATGACAAGGTACACCTCTCTTTTTTGCATGTATAATTTAATAATTTATAACCATTTGGTCGATGGGGTCATTTTTCATCATGGCGGTAACTAGAATGTCAAGAAAGTAACGGTTAAGAAGACTTGGGGTCAGAATATTCGATATATAAAATTATATTAAAAAGTAAAAAAATGTTAATTATGAAAAAAATAAAAAATATATACTTAAAATTTACGTTAACGTTTCATATCAACATCAAAAGATAGAAAAAAAAAATATTTTCTAATTGAAACCAAAAATATAACATGCTAAAAACCATGTTAAGACATTTAATTTACATAAAATATAAAAACTGAGTGACTTAATTGGAACACTTTTAAAACTTGAGTTACATAATTAGAACACCTTTGAAAGTTGATTACTATTTTATCAATGTTGTAAAAGTCGCTAGACGCTACCAGGTCGGTCGACTGGGGAGTTAGGAGTACTCGTTCTAGGCGGGGAGTACTCGGATATAGCAATTTATAAAGAAATTAATTTTTTGGAAAATTTTACATATATCAAGTATCATAAGTTCACTAATATCTATAACAATATATGTAAATTGAAAAGATAGATTATCAAATACTAAAATATTTCAGAAAAATTGACATTTATTTTATAATATTATAGACATTGTAATAATTTAATAGCTTCTTTCAAGGTATTAACATAAAGAACAACAAAAAACGATGAAAAATAGTTAAAATTGACGAAAAATAGCGAAAGTACGAGTATTCTGAGTCGGGCCGCCTAGCTCCGAGTAGGGCCGAGTTGGACCAATTTTGACTGAGGTTGACCGATTCCAAGTTATGAGACCGGGTTGAAAAAAGTTGTTTTAGTACATGTCCGAGTTTCGAGTGAATTCTTTTTTCACACAATGTAAACTTTGAAGTCCCTTTTTCTCCCGTTAAAATTCATGTTTTCCCTTTAAAAAACTCTTTTTTTCCTTATATGTGACAATTTTATGGGTTCAATTTATGTTTCTTTAGACCCCACTTGTTACATGACAAATTTCTAGTTAATTTGAGCAACCGAAAGATCAATGGACTCTGTTGATCCGCTTTTTACTGTAAGCTTAAAGGACTATTGGTCATGTGATGTAAAGCTTTTATTTTCCTAAAATAATAAACTCGTAACATATATAGAGGCTTAAACTAAAATTTAAATTTGAGACCTTTTCACATCAAATTTAAGCATAACCACTCTTTATCTTTATCTAGAGTTTAAACGAATATTAATGAATTAAATAGTATATAGTTCATGAAGTTAAAAGAACATATATTACTTTATAGGTATATTATATATAATCATCTGAGATTTATAGATGATGGTTTGAATGTTTGTTGCAGGTTAAGAGAGTTACTCACGCTGAAAGGTCACGTGGAATCAGTTGTAAAAATGAAGAACATCGACATAGATACCATCCAACAATCCTACACCGTGTGAGATCTGATCAGACTAGTCCACCGATAGCTGAATCGGTCGTGGAGTCTAGTGACAATTGAACCCGTCGTGGAAGCTGAATGTAATGTTTTTTTTCGTACTACCATCCCAATGTATATATAGTTTTAGTGTGTATGTGTCATGTATGCAAGTCTAGCGACAACTGAACCTGTCGTGGAGACTGAAGAGTAGCATCTTTTGTATTTTAAATAACTAAATCTTCGATCTATCACGAACAAGAGAATTAGTTTATCATACACTAGCATCTCTTTTGTGCAGTTTTTGAAACTATGAACAGATTATATAGTTAAAACTGTTACTAAAATATTAATCTAATACTATAAACTTTTGTTTAGCTGTATTTAACAAAGTCTTTTATGTAAAGCAGGACATCAATTTGGTTTTGATAATGAAAAGTACAATCTGAAAAGAAACTAATATATTTAAAACATTTTATAAATTTTATAAATTAAGTAATGCAACGGAAATACGTATCATTGTATATTTCTATGCAAAATATATCAATCTCTCACTTATCTCTTACAAAGAAATAAAGAAAGGAATTCTCTTTTCTTAACTTTTGTCTATCGGTTGTGTTGGATCAAGGACTCAATGGGGTAAATCCACTCATTATTCTCAGACTGACTTGCAACATAATGATTCCCTCTTTCAATATGTGATTTTTTTTTTCTGCAAAACAATACATGGAGACCCGAGGGTGACTCTATGACCATACTTCATTATGAGAATAAATATATGTGTAAATGAGATAATGAATCTATATGTTTCAGAAAATAGTCTTTTATTTCATACCTATGTACATAGGTTCTATCTTTTTTATATAAGATGAGAGCCATTTGATAACTGTGGATAGGGGGACCCCCGCGTTTCTTAGTATCCACCTGCACATACTGGTACCGAGTGGCGAATCCAATCCCATGCCGGTAAGGTTGGGTGAAGGTCCGGGTGGGGTTCGTACCCTTCAGCTTGAAAACGAAAAGTAAATACAAGATGGGTTCATTAACATCCACCGAACTATTATCTTGTGTTTTTAAAGTCTTTCTCGCAAACACAAGGAATATCCCTTTATGTTTTACTAGAGAGTATATCAATTTACCTTGTATTAAACTTTAACATTAATGTAATTTAACCCTTATTAGTGGACGTAAAATGGACAGTTTCGTTTAAAGATGTCTGGTGTAGTTTATAAAAATCAAAGACCCAACTTGCATGTAGGTATGTCTGAGCTATAGTAGTGATTGATCAAGAAATAAATCCAAAAGGAACTCAATTTTTTTATGTAATTACCCGAGACTTAAAAAAGTTTAATTTTACAAAAGTATTTCATTAGCTCCTGAGATATTATAAGGACGAAATTTATAATTCACTCTTAACATTTTGTTAATGCAAGATTCGAGTTCCAACTATACCTTAAAGAGACCACAAAATTCATTGAAATCCAACCTCAAAAGTCAATAGAGGTTTGGGTTTCAAACCAACAAGAAGAGAAATAGTAGAAATATTGTTTCAAATTTGCCGAACAAAAAAAACTCCTAATAGAAGCACAACATGTTTTTGATAACTTTTGTTGATCGGTATACAAATTGTAGAAATATTGTTCCAACAATAAAGAGTATATATAAAAAATCTATATACCGATCAACAGAAGTTATCAAAAAATTAAACTTTAAGACTATTAGTCTATTACCATTAAATCCACAAAACTATTTCAAAATTGATAAAAGAAAATACTTTGTAACAGGAGAAATAATCACAAAATCTTTTTTAGATCCGTCAAAATAAATAAATAAATATATATATATATATAATAAACTCGATATCTTTATTCTTGATAACCCATAGTCAAGATTTTTTCTTTATATGATTTACACATATTATCTTTCTTCCAAATCTAAAGACTCTTTTAAAAAAGTGACACTCTAGCGACCAAAATTCCTCATTTTTCTTTCAAAAAACATGTTGTGTGCTTGTGTAGTTGTGTTACTTGTGTATGTGTGGTTTTAAACTTTTGATGGCTAACATGTGTGTGTGGCCCAATAAGAAGAGGTCGGCCTTTAACAACTGATAATAACGTGTCCAAAGCATTATCTCAATCAAGGCCCACAGATCATCTTACAAATATTTTAATTTCTGAACAAAAATGTAAGAAATATTTTAGATAAACGTTTTATCTAAAATAAGCATGTTAAGTCAGTATCAATATAATTGTAGATAACAACTTACATGATGGTTGTAGTTTTCAGTTGTAATTATTTGAAATAGAAATGTTTAGGTGAAGGATGTGTACTTAGCATGGTTATTAAAGCCGTGATCATGATTGCAGGGTCATATTATCTTAAGATCTAGATAAACTAGTTGGATTATTATGAGATTGTTATTGGCACATGATGTGTCAAAACATTGTTGGATCGTTCTTAGGATTGTTTTGTTTTTTCATAGAATTAATCTTTGATATAACCTTTTTAATAATAATTTTAATATTAATAAATACAAATATAATTAACATATACCTATGAGGATTTGAACCTATACTACTTTTATTTTTATGGGTGCGAGCAACAATGTCATTAGGCCTTGGACAATCGTTGATGTAAATGACAAGATAGCGTATTACAACACTTGAAAAATGTTATTTCATTTTTGTATCTTACGATATCAATATGATAACCAAGATGGAAACGATCTAAGGTAATATATCAACATGATAACCAAGATAAGCTAAAAACATACAGAATAGAATAGAATAGTATAAAACTAACATTTTGATTCACGTGTTGTGAAGATGACATAAATCATGAAAATAACTAATAACATATGTAATTTTATATTAAAAAATAAAACATGAACATTATTGATAGCATTCAAAACTTTATATCAAAAACAGAAAACACCATATTGCAACGAGGGCATGAAACCCTGAAATAACTAATGTCGTAATGGCACTACAAGCCCACAACCTCCATGCTGAAGAGATCATTGATGGCATATGTAACTTTGTATAAGAAAAACAAAACCTAGAAATTGTTAATTATATTTTATTTTTTTTATAAAAAAACATGTCGTAAACTCGTGCATTGAGACGAGAGTGTTGATTATATTTGGATGTTGATAAAATATAGCATGTCATAATGAAAAAATGTAGATAAATAAATATTGTGTAAATTTTGATTTTCTATAAAACATATTATTTGAAAAACTTTAGAAAAGAGAAATTTAAAACAATTGAAATTTTTAATTAGTTTTGACAGTTTGTACATTTATGTTTTGCTCTCTTGTACATTATGACACACAACTCATTTTAAAATAATTTTACACCAAAACTTTGATAAATACACGAAAGTTGTAACGGTTTTATAAAGGGGAAATTTTATAAAAAGATAACCAAGTTTTAATAGTGTTCCAATTAAGTTACTCATTCCTTTTTTGTCTCATTTAGGTCACTTAAGTTTTAATGGAAAATTTGTTGGAAAATAAAAAAAGTGACCGGATAAAAAAATAAATAGAAAATTGTATGATATAAAATATTAAGTATAGCTAAACTTTGATGGACCAAAAATAATAAATGAAAATTTAATTTAAGAATACATTCTAAAGTTTGATAAAGTTACTAGAATGCCATTGCCTAGTATACTGTACTCTAGGAATAAGTTGTTTACATTTTATTAATTATTTATGTATCTAGCACAGTGATAATTAATTGATTAAAGATACATGCACTATGCATTCTAATAATTTTTATTTAATAAATTGTTTTATTCTCTACAATTAACTTAACTAGATTACTTCTATAAATATCGTTATATTACAATTTGTCTACCCTAATAAATCTAATTACTCGAATAAAACAGTAACTAAGGAGACGTGTGGCAACATCACGTTTACGCAGAATTTTTACATTTTTCTCTCTTATTAAATAATTACATTAATTACTAATCATATTATTTAAAAATATTTTCGATAAATTAAGAAAGAGATTTGTTTATTAATCTTATTTTTTAAAAATCAAAATTCTAATAAAATATAAAAAGTTCTAGAACATCAAACTTTTATAAGAGTATGAAATATTTCAAAATTGATGTCTTAAAAAGTATTTTATTGTAAAGCAATAATAACTAAATTTGGGAGTTATAATAAGAAATTTTTTGAATATAATATTTTTTAAATGTTTTTTTTTGAAACAAAATGTTTATTTTTAAAAAATTATAAAAAAATACAAAAAGTTGATATCATTCTTTATTATTCAATGTTTTACTTATACGTAACTACAATCATATCTGATTTTAAAATGTCGTTTTATAATTAATAATTTTTATTATATCTAATATTTTACTTATTCAACCAGTGTAATACACGAATTTACTAAAGCTAGTAAAATATATTTAAAAATAAATAAACCAATATTAACATACAATGAACATTATATTTTTAATACAAAAGTAAACTCTAACTTTTGGTGTAACCAAACAATTTATTAAGTGCAGTACCAATTAAATTTCTACAAGCATTAAATAAATAAATTTTATAATTACACATAAACATTAAAAAGAAATAATATCTCATTAGGGTTTTTCTAATTATACCCTGATCTAATTTGCATTCACACCCTAGTCTACTACATTAATGACATTCATTAACTTTATTGTTATTTAATTCCAATTAAATGTTAGTCTAATAACTTTAGAAATTTAAGTAAATTAATATGATTAAGAATCTTACATTACT
>BJCM01065751.1:0-12179 GCA_018326385.1 Flaveria bidentis | reverse complement strand
TATATATATTGCTTGCAGGATCTTTCATGTTATTTGCTCTTTTTGTAGTTTTTAAGAGGTCTGTAAACTGGCGACTGCCATAACCTTATTGTACGAAAGATAGGGAGAGCAACATTAAAATTAAAGTAAAATATGTATCATGTTATTTAACCCTGACTATATCTAGCTATTGATTAAATCTTTGTTTACTTAGCAGTCAATATAAGAATAGTATGTCGTTAAGAAACAAGGATTGTATGCATATATATTATTTTACTAATTTCTAACTTATGTTACCTGAGCCCCTTGAAGCTTCATCTTCTCAATAATCTTTTTACATGCATCTTTTGCATCAAGGCTGTTGATATAAGAAACAAACTCAATGTAAGAACAGATGCATGCCTATATGCAGCATTGTTCTAACTAGATATCACAATGAATTCTACTTACTTCGCTCCCAAAACCTCTGGAGCAAGAAGACTGAATCGATTAAGGAAATCAAAGAAACTCTTGCGAGTTGGGTATCCAGCCATGCTTATACGAATTGCTTCGAGAACACCCTTCATGATGAGTTAAAAGCACTCTATATGAGATTAAAAAATTACTAAAATGAGTTAAAATATTGTTACTTTGAATTCACTCACCCCACAACGCAATTGTTGCATGATGTTGGCATTCTCAAAGATGGAAGGTTTAAGAAGATTATTTGGCTTTACACATCTAATATAATGTGGTTCTGTGGAGTTCAGAGTTTCCATTAATTGTTGAAGTTGTAGCTGCATTAATAAAAACAATGTCAAAACCCAGATTTATTCTCACATGACATATTTCTTTTGATAAATTTCTTCTATTTTTTTTGGATGGAGAAAATTATGCATTTCATGATTTAAGAGAAAGATCACCTTGAAACGAGAACCTATCGATGAGAATTTAGCAGATTTGTTTGAAGATTTGTTTGTTTCCTCGGGGATTGGAGGGAAAAGTCCTGCTACAAAAGAGCACTTGGAAGCCAACAACAAATCTTGATGTTCGGGAACAACGTAATCTTTGTTTTTGTCTAGAAACAGTTCAGACTGATAATGAACCTGAATATGCATATAAAGCACGTACTTCAGGTTTTGATGAAGGTTTGCAACTTGGATATAGTACAAATAAAATTTAATTACCTCTCCAGCATAATGAGAAATGATGAAATCACTGCGAGCCAATTTGGGTTTGACAAACCGTGGGTGGCTTTTAAATGTCTGATAAAGCTTTTGTGCAAATGTTTCATGAGTTGACTTTGGAAACATGCTGGCAACAGAGAAATAGTTATAAGCTAGTAAAAAGCCTGGGTCAAAAATCATTGTTTTCCTAAACCACCCTTAAAAGTAAATATGCAAGAAACTGGATCAAGAGATATATGTGTGTGACTGTGTGAGCTGTAAATACTGCATACCAGGCTTCATCAAGCAGAGCAATAATTCCACCAGGTTTCTGCAAATGTTGTATACCCATTAAAGCATGATGTCTATAGTTATAATTTGGATTGTAGATTATACAATATGTCAACATATATCCACATGTAGCAATGATCACATAGAAACTATTGCTTATTGAAAACTTCAAATTTTGAATTCATATGAACCTTTTCAATAAGTTCTAGAACATCTTTATTATCAACAAATTCTATATAGCTCCAATCAATTTGCTCTTTGGTATATTCCTCTTGCTCCATCTTGAAGACATGCTGTATGAAATCAAAAAGAACAATAAGCATCAATGATGTTCAAAAATAAGAAAGAATAGACATTGACCAAATATGTAAGAAAAGCTAGAAATCGCACCTGATTGAAATGTTGTTGCAGCTTCTCGTTAGTAAAGTTAATGCAAAATTGTTCAAAACTGCACATGATAACTCTTGTTGATCATCACAATCATATCACTAAAGAAGCCATGTATATAATTATTCCAGCACATCAGATTTACCTATTTTGCTTAAAGCTCTCAAAACCATAAATGTCGAGAACACCTATAAGAGACTTTGAATTTGGATCTTGTCCGATTGACATATTGATTTTGTCAACTAACCTGCAAATTAGATAATCATGCACCTTTAGAACCACTTTAGTAATTCAAGTTGTTGTAATAAATGTACACAGAACATACTATGCAAAAGAGGCTCAAAATACCAGTCAAATAAGCGGGAATATAATGTCTTAGCCAAGCCATCCCTGCTAGTGGTTGCTGCATCAGGAGGAAGACTTCTTTTAATAACTTCTTCTGGGGTGACCATCACACGTTTTAACAGTGCATCCTCCAGCGCGTCACGATCACACCTACAATTCATATAACAGCAAGTCAGCAATGCAGAAAGGATAATACTTGCATACATGCATATATGTATACACACATACATATATTCTTGTTAAAAAAAAGAAATAAATAAATATATAAACGCACATGAGTAACTCTGCTGTCATCTTCAAATGAAATTTCGACTTGTCATCTTTCAGGAGGGATGAATCAACCTCTTTTCCTTTGATAAATTGGACATTACCAAGATGGAGAATTGCAGCAACAAGTCGGAAAATTGCTTCCTGGAAGATAGGAGAACACGTTGTTGCTGTTTAATTAGAATAACAGTAAATAATCTAGCAAAATACTTGGTGGATATTGTAAAATGCCAAAAGCAACTAAACTTATAGGTTTTGTAAACATCTAGAGTTGTAAGATAACAAAAAATATACCCAAAACAATCTTTTCTAGCTGGATTGTCAAAAAATAATTGGGCAAATTCAGGGTCAGTATTATCATTTCCAACTTTAAATGTGACAAAATCTTCAAATTCAGGAGCATCTTGTCATTTTACAATTTTCACACACATGTAATTTTTGCCTAAATCTATACAAAAGAAATCAAATTAATTCTTGGATAATCTTTAAAGCCGCTTTAATATTAGGGCAGCCTTAATGAAAACTTTCAAATACGGGAGTTTTTTATTTTAGTTAAAGGAAACCAAATTGATACTTGGTGATCTCTTAAGGTGTATTAATAGTTAGGTGACCTTAGTGAAAACTTTTCAATACTTGGGTGGCCTATGTATGCATTATCCCAGATATAATATTATACATACATATGTGTATTTGTGTGTAGTGAAGATTATATGACCTGATCTGTGTCACTTATTCCAACAACATCCATGGCTCTTCTAGTGGCAAGATAATCATGAGCTTCGTTTACACCAACAAGTTGGTAGCAATTTGATTGATTGAGATAGTGAAATGTTTTAGGATCTCCCAGTTTATATTTTTCAATTTCCTGAAATTATTTATAATTCATTATTAGATAGAATTTTAATAATGAAAAGTGTATTTTAGTAAATCTACCTCTGGAGGTGCTGCACATAGAAGATAGAAACAGTGGTAATTGCGTTCAGGATCTGAAATCTGGCAAACACGAGATCTTTCAAGGAGGTATGTTCGGATGGCTGCTCCAGATATTCTTCCATGTTTATCAAATTGAATCTCAACAAATTTTCCGAAGCGACTGCAGCAAAAGGGAGAAAAAAAAAGAAAAGAAAAGAGAATGAAAGAAAGATTAGTCGGTGACAACATAATTTCACGTTTAATTAATGCAGTTATAAAGGCTCTCTTTAGTTTGAAACATAAACCGTTACTGCACCTTGAATTATTATTTCTAACAGTTTTTGCATTTCCAAATGCTTCCAGAACTGGATTTGACTGCATTTAAACAAGAGAGTTGAGTAAGTTACTAGTTAGCACCACAAAGCAAATAAAATACCAGCAAGCATAAATTTATTTCAATAACTTTTTTGGTGGAGCAAATACTAGAAGGCTCATCACCTACTCCTTAGCTTATTAGGTGAATTATTGTCCTAAATTTTGTTCTTTAAAAAATTTATCATTTTATTTTCTATCAATCAAGGGTCTAACAGAAGAGAAAGAATTTGTATTCACAAATATTAGACAGTTTCAAATCATGGTACATAATTCCATAAATATGCCATCTTTGGAGATTAAGAAACTGTAGCATCCTCTACCAACTCAACTTGATATCTATCTTATTTCTAACTTCCACGTAGTCGAGCTCTTTTGCATAGATGTGGCTTGACTACCTTAACTTTAGGACATTTATAAAACTTTATAAAGCCTAACTTGTTGCATTTTAGAACATGGAAAGCATAACCTTCAAGGTTTGAACAGGTTCTTTAAGAGAGAAAATGCTTAAACCTGTTGTAACAGGGGTGACAAATACTAACCTCCACTAATTATTTAATTTAGCACATAAATGTCTTCATAGTACATAGAAACAATAAAGGAGAATTTGCCATCTTACTTCTAGAACTTGCTGCTCAACTGTCCTTCCTTCAGTGCCTTTACGACCACCCAAATAGGCTAAATAGCGCATAAGCATTTTAGTCGTTTCAGTTTTACCAGCCCCACTTTCACCACTAACCAAGATCGAGTTGCTTTTTCCTTCATTAATCATTGCCCTGATTCATCTCAAGTAAAATTGTTTGTATAATCATTACAGTGTTAGTTTTTACAAGGCAAGAAGAATGTAAAATTACCTGAAAGCAACATCAGCAATTGCAAAAACATGAGGACTTAGTTCCCCCAGTGGGGCTCCTTTGTATTGTTCCATCATATGAGTTTCATATAAGTGAGACAATCTTTGAAATGGGTTAATGGCGATGAGGATATTTCCAGTATAAGTCTGTCATGATATCAGAGTTTAATTCGGCATTATCATAGACCGTAGCTATAGTAACACATACCAAATTTTGCAATAATAAATCGATTAATGAATTGGATTTAGAGATATCCTTACATAGATTTCATTGAGTTGAAATCTTGTGGACAGATTTTGAAGAACTCCAGGTTCATGCAAATAAGAAAGCTTAGTCATGTCATCAACTCCACCAGCTGGAGCATCCTCATCTTTCGGATATATCTTCGATAAGTTTGCAACAACCTGTAAACAATTAAGGGAAAGATTCCAGAATTAAGAAACTAGGACATAGTTCTTTACTTTCAACTTTGATTTTTTACTTTCATACTACATACCCTTGTACTCTTTTTTGCAGTTTTATTAGTCTAGATATTAAAATAAAAAATACTTGTGATGCTGGTGCATAACTGATTTAGTGACAGGAGTGCTGAATGTAATTTTTTGGCATGTATGCTTAATTACCTCTACATGGAGCTCATGAAGTTTCTTAAAAGGCTAAATGTCAACTTTTTATTGAAAGCCCAAGAAGAGCTATTCTTTAGGTTCTGTGCTTTAATCATTATTTCCAGGTTCGAGGTTTCTGACTTAATACAGTTGATTAAAAAAATTAAAAGGAAACTAATCCTTAATTGACAGAGTGTAAAATCATCTTACTTTCTTCCCATCAGTTGCTTCGATCTCAACTTCCTGTCCATTAATCTTAGTAACCTGTCCATCAATCCAACATACTGTTGGGTCTTCCACCCATACGTGAGTACCTAGAATTATATTAACTGTAGCAGCCTGCATATTAATTCAACCCATCAAATGCCAAATGTTTAGGGGAGAATATTCAAACTAACTCTCATAGAAAATATAAAGCATTTAGTCACTTGTATGCAGATCTAATCATGTTGTGCTAGTAAAAACAACTGCATTTGACAACACAAAATACTATTCGAATTGCAGCATATCATGTATCAATAATCATAATATGGAAGTTATCTTGAAAGAATGAAATATATGATAAAAATTAGATTAACTTCTGCTGGTTGCTTAATGTTCCAATATAAGCTAAGCAGATGCTTCTGTTATGCTCCAAAGTAATAATATTCCATGACCAAATATTGAATGCATCTTTTCATCTAAATATGCTATCTTCTATCCGTGACCCTAGAAATGCTTGACCGTGTAAGGTAGTGATCCAAATTGTGTAAAGGCCCAGTTAAACAACCATTAAATTTGGGTAGGCAATTATGATCAAGTTCGTCGACAACAATGTTGAAGTGAATTCCTGCTTGGAAAGATAACTATCATGTTTTGTGGGTATTGAGTGATTTCATTTCAGAAACCATACTTCTTTGCACAACCATAAATGGGTCTTTTGATGGATGCTCATTCCCTCTTCATATCTGAAAGGGTTCACCTATTATGCTTGTATAATCACCTTTACAAGTATAACTGTATGTGCAAAAAAAAGCAAGTACTTTCATTACACGCACAGCCTTGGTTTTAAAAGTAGTGCCTGAGGCGTGAGGCTCTAGAGGCGGTCAGAAAAATGCCTCCGGGCCTTGAGGCAGCGCCTCATGCATATTTGTGTCAAACTTGGTCATCATTGGTCAAGATTAGGGTCTGCAAAAGGATGATGCATAGAGACAACCAAAGGGATGAAAAGATTATGAATGATTTGCATGATAAAAAAAGACCAATATGTAAACAAGATGCATGGTTTTAGTTTTTGGTTGTGCATAAAGCTTTTATCCCCCCCCCCCCCCCCCCTCCTCTCCCACCAATGATTGTGTCCCAGGTAGGATTGCCATGGACATGCATGTCGGAAGGATAACCAATACACTTTTGATGATCGTATAAATTTCATCGGTCCATTTGAAGTAGTTCAGTGCACACAGAGATAAAAGTAAAAAAGGCAACATAGAAATTGCCATTTAAATTGACGCTATAGCTATTCAATCATGCGATGATCTAAACAAGTGGAAAATATTTCAAAATGTAAGCTTAAAAAATGAGCTAACACGTAACTGTTGGCCTTAAACATGACATCAACGTAATACTCAAAAACAATAGTCAAATGTATGTATTAATGCGTCAAAAACACAGTCAAATAGTCCCCTTAGTAAAAGTCAAACAATGTAATTAGAAATGGCGGTTATTGGCACCAGATATAAAGATTGTGTCCATTGGTCTGTAACAGTTTCACACCCTATCAATAGTTGTAATACCCTCCACGTTTCAAGTAATGTATATGTGTGGTTTTTAGTGCTTGTTTTATCATCTAAAATTCTGTGCAAGTTACATAAGTTTGTATAGTATAACTTTGCCCACCTAATGCCACACTAACTGAAAGCAATACCAATGTCAGAGCCTCATACGAGAAGCAGACACACAGCCATATCACCTACCATCATAATCAAACCTCAATTCACATTTACCTCATGCCTAAACGTCCTAAATCACAACAATACCAGATCTCCAATCAAAACTTCACAGTAACACCACAGACCACAATCATCAACAACATCCGTATAATAAGCTACATATAAACTAACGTCGATGTGGAACCAGAAGCGTAAACATACCATCTCAACTCCCAAATCAACGCTTCCTCACTTCTATTCCATTCCTCTATTACGAATCTCCACAATCACAAATCAAAAACTGAAATCAAATTGCTAATTAACATCCACAATTCCACATAGCATATGAAACTAACATCGATGTCAAATCAAAACTAAACATACCATCGCAACTCTCAAATCAAAGTTTCATCACTTCTATTCCATTCATCGCTCACGTATCTCCACAATCACAGATCAAAAGCTGAAATGGCATTGATGTTGCGTGATGGTGATCGGAAAGTGATCGGAAAGTGATCGGAAGTGCGGAGATAAGGGTGGTGTCTCCGGCGAGGTGGATGCGGGACGGCAATGGTGAAGAGTGAGAGTGAGAGATTGAAAAGAGCTTTTGGATGTGTGCGATTGGTGAGACATTGTTGTTGGAAAAACCCTAAGGAATCGGAGACGTTTGAAGTCTTGTAGAAATTCGCTGATTTGTGGGATGTTCTTGTGGTTGTGGTTGTAGTTGTGGCTATTTGGCGGGGGAAAGAGGGGCTTTGCTTCAACTGTAAACACTAGGATCCTACAAAGGTGGGACAGGGGAAAATACATTTTTGGTAATTGTATAATAACAAATATTTTGATTTTTGTTTTATAACAATTAAACTATTTTAAATGCTTGATAATTTTAAGTTTCATACGGGTTGGGGTGTGATTCTGGATGAAATACAAATAAATGGATTTGATTAAAATAATTTCTATCCTTTAAAGCAGAGTCGTAAATTTACCGTTAAAAAAATAATAATAATAATTTTAACTTTTGATTAAATTAAATGATTATAACTATTGTTAAGAAAAAAATGTGTGCTAACAATCATCATATTACTCACCTTTTATACGCAAGGCATAACTTTTTATACATTCTTTTATTTTACGTTTTTTAGTCATATATATCTATAACTTATAATAAAAAAATATTTTATTAAAACATGTGTCATCATTCTAGCATATCAGATAACACGTGTCATCATTTTAACATATCAAAAAAATCAATTTCCCGTCTCTTTCTCTCTCATAATAATACGAAAATTATAAAAACAACTATTTTGACTTTCCTTTTTAACTAAAATATGTTAAACACAAATAGTTAAATGTGTTTTACGTCCCTGAAGTTTCATAGTAATTGTCATTTGAATCCAAAAGTTTAAAATGTTGTCATTTGCATCCAAATGTTTCACTAAAATTGTTATTTGAATCCATTTGGCTACACCTAACTAACACGGTTAACTTTTTCTGTTAAGTTTCCAACATAAAAGTTATTTAATTAAAAAAATATAAAATAAAAAACAAAGAATTCATATAATATAAATTATTTGAATTATAACCATAAAATACAAATTATCATAAAGTATGAAAACAATTTGTAGAATAACATTAATTGCCCATAAATAATAATCATAAAACATTAATAATCATATTTATAATTAAGCTTTAAACCAAAGAAATCTATATTTAATTAATAAAAAGGACAAAACTAACACGATTACTAAACCAAAAATACATTAACAAGACAAAATAATAAAAAACGATTATAGAGTCACAATTATCAAAAGAGGTTTAACATATAAAAATCTCACATGGGTTGTTTTTTATAATTTTTTTAATTAAATAACTCTCATGTTGGAAACTTGATGGAAAAAATTAACTGTAATAGTTAGGTGTAACCAAATGGATTCAAATGACAATTTTAGTGAAACCTTTGGATGCAAATGGTAACATCTTAAACCTTTGGATTCAAACGGTAATTTATATGAAACCTCAAGGACTTAAATTGCATTTAACTCTAAAACAAATATAAATATATCTATATTTGTGTTTCTTGTCACTCAAATAGTAAATAATAATTATTGTAAATAAGTAAACTAAACTATTAAACATCTAAAATATAAATATAGTTATTTTAATAATGTATTAATACATATTAAATATAGAGTGCTAATCTTTTAATTCATTATGTGTTAAAACTTTTAAACATTCATTATATTTTTATTTCATCAATGGATAATGGCATCTTAAAAATAAAAATACCAATAAAACTAATAATTTTGATATGTTTTATTTATTCCACTCATGTAATACATGTGCTCTAACCTAGTAACTTGTATTATAGTTTGTTACGGTGTTTTTAAGTTCGTTATTGAATATGACGCATGTTGCACCCGCAATGCTTTCTTTCCTTTTACTTTTTAGTTTTTCTACTATAACTTTTAAAGTATGATTTTTTTCTGAATGGTTAGTGTACTGTTGCAACATGCTCATTCATATTACATTTGAATGCAAATTTAATTCAAAACCAAGTTATCGCGACGTTGTACAAGTATTCAAAGCATAAACACATAAGCTTGTGAAGTTGATTGGATTGATCATTCTTTTTTTTCTTTTTTATTGTTTATGAGTTTCTTTGTTTCTATAACGAACTCTCTACTACAATATAGTGAATTTCTTAAAGACTTTTTAATATAAGTTTTAACAATCAACTTCCTTGCGTATCGTTTAGGTTTACATCAAGGTTTTGTTTTTTCATGAAGTTACGAATGTCACCTCCTCTATGATATACAGCCGGCTTCAAACTGCTAAAAAGGTTTGTGTCGAACACAAAATAACGGGACTCAAGTTATAAACACACCCCTCGAATGGAACCGTTAGCAGCCTAAAACAAGAACAGGTTAAAGTCGCAGCCTAAAAAGGTTGGTGTCGAATTTGGAACAAACACAAAATAACAGGTTCAGTCATACAACGAGTCACAAACAATATGCTCGAGTATGGAATCATATACATTGTGTCCTTGTTTGTAATCATTATAAATGGTTTAGTATGGAAGATAGATCGATAGAATGATCGATTTTAAGATATGCATCATCAATTGAAAATGAAGTGAATAAATAATTGATCGAGTTAATAAAAAGTAAAAAATAGTTAGTGTCGAATGAAATCCTAGAATATAATTATAGATTATCAATTATGACGATATGGTATTCGAGTCAACCCGAATTGCCAAAACACAACCCAAAAACCAACATAATTAAGAATTTCGGGTTCAAGTTTGATGTTTATTCAGGTTTGGTTTGTTCGGTTTATGCTTAATTGGGTTCGGATAAAAATGACACCTCTATTGATTTAGGATCCAAGATCACCTCTCAAGTTGCCAACCTTAATATAGCAACGGAAGAACTTGTTTTCCGAAAAAAAAAAAGAAAACTGAGAATTTAAAGTCAAACTAAAAATCTCCTTCTTTGAATTACATCGTGAGTTACATAAAAGAAAAAAATTACATCCACTACCGCACTGTGACATGATCTTATTCTTTAGGGAAAATACAATTCAAAATTAAATTTTGCAACATTAATAAACCTACAAGAACTTGGAAATGACTAAATAAAAATTGAAATAAAAAGAAAGTAGAATCTTCATTTGCATGAACTGTAGCTACGTGAGTTCTAGAATTTCATGACATCAGTTCATGAAAACTGGTGGGGTGGGTAAACCCGACCCGCATGCAGACCCGAGTGCTCCAACAAATACAGACTTTAAATCCTTGGGATCATGGCTATCACTCTATAATATGTATGTTTGTGTTAACGTTTGATCTTTAAATCTTTACATCATACCTCCGCCGACTGTATAAGTGTATATTTATTTTATGTACTTAATGACTTTAGTGTCATTGTGTCACATCACAAGAACATATACACTATTTATTTTTAAAATGGATGAATAAACATTAAATAAGTATTAAGATTTTGTTAATAATTATATTTTTTACATATATCTTAAACTATAACCATTTATATGTGTCTAGAAAGACCGTGAACAAGTAGTATAGACCGCTATCCACGTTGGTCTTATTCTTTAAACACGTAAACGATGTGAACCAAGCTTGAGCTTAGGCCCATTTAACTTAAAAGAGTTTAAGTAGACAAACATGAGACAAACCAACTTGGGACCTAATGGGTTGAGGAGAATCCTTTTAGTTAATCTTAACTGTCAACCCTCAAAGCAGCGTATTTAGAGCCGAACGCTTTAGACGAAACACATAACCAGTATCATATCATCTGATCCGCATTGTTTTACTACAAATTTGGAGGCAATGGATTTGGAGCATGCAATCATGAAAAAAAATCAACTAGCGATGGTTGATTTTGAATGAAAAACAACAAATGTATACAATGTTGTCACCATTATAAAGTGATACATCAAGCCTTTGGATCCCAACAATACAGTTATTATATGTAAAGTAGCGGACAATTGTATTATTTGTATGTATAGAGAATTGTACAATAAAGCAAATGGAACACGTGCTAAATGTTGTGGGATACTTCTAGGGGCGAGCAAAAAACCAAAATAATCGAACCGTAATCAAAATAACCGACGCAGCCGAACCAATAAAATCGAAACCGCTAGAAAACCGACGGTTTGGTTTGATGATGTTTTAAAAACCGAATTTTTTGGTTCGGTTTTGGTTTTGTTTGTAACAAAAACCGAACCGAAACCATATAATCAAACTTATAAATTTAAAGGTGTAATCATATATTTATAAAAATTATTAGCCTATTAGTTACTTATTTAACTTGTGTCATCCAAAAGAGATTAAATATTTAGGTTTCAAGAATAATATTTAATTTTTATTTATTTGAATTGATAGATTAAAATGTTTAATTGAATATATTGTTTTTATATTTTATGAATTGTATTTAATTTTAATATCAACTAAATTATAAAAATATATAGATTATATTTGGAGATCAACAAAATAATGTAAGGCCAAAGTTTTTTGTTTTAATTCATTACTTTAAAACAATTTTTTTTCTAAAACTTGAAGCACAAATGATAAAACCGAAAAAAACCAAAAACCGAACC
>BJCM01065750.1:0-12747 GCA_018326385.1 Flaveria bidentis | reverse complement strand
AATTTCACCAATTCATCCCTCTCAATCACTCGTCTTCTTCACAAATTGTTCAAATTTGCTGCTGTTATCCCCAATTTCAGGTGATTTCTTGAACACCCTTTTGCTCTCTGTTCTTGATTCTGCACTTTCGCGTCGGAAATCTTGCATCTCCGATGTGTTTTTGAGTCGATTACAGCTTGTTTCAAATTGGGTATTTTGTAATTTGATGTTATAGTGCTTGTTACAGCTGAAATGGTGTCAAGATCATACTCAAACTTGCTAGATCTCGCCTCCGGCGAGCTTCCGTCACCGTCGTTCACCCGTATGACCCGACAAATGCCCCGTATAATGACCGTCGCTGGAATAATCTCCGACGTCGACGACGACCGATCGGAGAGTGTATGCTCCGACATATCATCTTCCTCGGTCCAACATGACCGATTGATCATCGTCGCTAACCAACTTCCGATCAAAGCTCACCGGAAAACCGATGGGTCTAGAGGCTACACTTTCAATTGGGATGAAAACTCACTTCTTCTGCAGCTGAAAGACGGTTTAGGAGATGAAGATATCGATGTTATCTATGTGGGTTGTTTGAAAGATGAAATTCATCCTAACGAACAAGATGAAGTCTCTCAAACCCTATTGGAATCATTCAAATGTGTACCAACATTCATCCCACAAGAGTTGTTTACACGATTCTACCATGGGTTCTGTAAGCAACACCTATGGCCTCTGTTTCATTACATGTTACCACTGTCACCGGACCTCGGTGGTCGTTTTAATCGATCGTTATGGCAAGCTTATGTCTCTGTTAACAAGATCTTTGCTGATAGAATCATGGAAGTTATTAACCCCGAAGACGATTTCGTGTGGATCCATGATTATCATCTCATGGTGTTGCCAACATTCTTGAGAAAAAGGTTTAATCGGGTCAAGCTCGGGTTTTTCCTGCATAGCCCGTTTCCATCATCTGAGATTTACAAAACTTTGCCTGTTAGGGATGAGCTTCTTAGGGCTCTTTTGAATTCGGATCTAATCGGGTTCCATACGTTTGATTATGCGCGCCATTTTCTTTCGTGTTGCAGTAGATTGTTAGGGATTTCTTATGAATCAAAACGCGGGTATATAAGTTTAGAATACTACGGGCGAACGGTTACCATCAAGATTCTACCAGTTGGTATTCATATGAACCAGCTGCAATCTGTGTTGAACCTACACGAGACAGAATTGAAGGTTTCTGAGCTCGTTGAGCGATTTCATAACAAGGGGAAGACGATTATGTTAGGCGTCGATGATCTAGACATATTTAAAGGTATCAGCCTGAAGTTATTAGCAATGGAACAGTTGCTGATACAGCATCCCGAGTGGCAGGGGAAGGTAGTTTTGGTACAGATAGCGAATCCCGCTAGGGGAACAGGAAAAGATGTGAAAGAAGTGAAAACCGAGAGTTACTCTACGGTCAAACGGATCAACGAGACATTCGGGAGGCCTGGGTATGACCCTGTGATCTTGATCGATGAGCCACTCAAGTTTTACGAGCGTGTGGCGTACTATGTGGCTGCAGAGTGTTGTTTGGTGACCGCGGTTAGAGATGGGATGAACCTTATACCGTATGAATACGTTATTAGTCGTCAAGGAAACGAGAGGCTTGATAAGGTCCTTGGGTTAGAACCATCTGCACCTAAGAAAAGCATGTTGGTTGTGTCTGAGTTCATAGGCTGTTCACCTTCTTTAAGTGGGGCGATTCGGGTCAACCCGTGGAACATCGATGCCGTTGCAGATGCAATGGATTGTGCATTGGAGTTAAGCGAGCCCGAGAAGCAAATGAGACACGAGAAGCATTACAAATACGTTAGCAGCCATGATGTCGGGTATTGGGCTCATAGTTTTTTTCAAGATTTAGAAAGAACTTGTAAGGATCATGTGAGACGACGGTGTTGGGGGATTGGATTCGGGTTGAGTTTTAGAGTGGTTGCTTTGGATTTGAACTTTCGGAAACTTTCAATGGAGCATATAGTTTCGGCTTATAAACGTACTACAACACGCGCTATACTTTTGGACTATGATGGTACTTTAATGCCTCAATCTTCAATCGATAAGAGCCCGGGCACTAAAACCATAGAGATGCTCAACACTCTGTGTCAAGATAAAAACAATATGGTCTTTGTCGTGAGTGCAAAGAGCCGAGACACACTCATGGAATGGTTTGCTGATTGTGATAAACTCGGGCTTGCAGCCGAGCATGGGTGTTTCCTTAGGTACATTTACTTTCTGTTTTATCGTTTGTACTATAGGTGGCAAAATGGGGCAATGGGCGGGTGAGCTGGGCAACGGGTCAAAATGGATTTGGGTCGAAAAGACTAGTTTGGGCGCCTGTTGAAACGTGGTTCGTTGACACAAAACATTTTTTATAAAACTCTTTTGTTATAGATGATTAGTAAGTTGAAATATTATTGACAATGTTATATTATTATGTAATTGTCTCATTAGATATACACTCAGGCGACTTTGGCCCGTTCAACCCGTTTTTTTTAGGAAATCATCTAAAATTTACCTTTGATAACCTGAAGCAATGTATAGAATAAACGGGTTGAATTTGAAAGTTGCTGATTACATTTCGTGTGGTGAATTCAGGCGTGACGAGGAATGGGAAACTTGTGTACAAGTTGAAGAATGCGGGTGGAAACAGAATGCCCGACCCGTTATGACTCTTTATACCGAGACCACCGACGGATCAACCATTGAAGATAAGGAAACCGCCCTCGTTTGGTCTTACGAAGATGCCGACCCTGATTTTGGAACCTGTCAAGCGAAAGAGCTTCTAGATCACCTTGAAAGTGTGCTTGCAAATGAGCCTGTAACAGTGAAAAGAGGCCAGAGTTGTGTCGAGGTCAAACCACAGGTATGAATGATGAATCGAATACCTTCACTCAAATGAATAATACTATGTTTCAAGTAAACAAATACTAAATATGTGTCATATCATATGCAGGGCGTAAGCAAAGGGCTGGTGGCTAAACGACTCTTGACCACGATGCAAGAGCGGGGAATGGTTCCCGACTTTGTGTTGTGCATAGGAGACGACAGGTCGGATGAAGATATGTTCGAGGTGATAACTGGTTCTGTAGCGTCTGGTGAGTTGATTTCTCCGAAAGCTGAGGTTTTCGCGTGTACGGTTGGGAATAAACCGAGCAAGGCTAAGTACTATCTTGATGACACGGTTGAGATCGGGAGATTGATGCAAGGATTGGCCTCGGTTTCGGAACAATCGGTAGATGTTTTCGGTTTTGAGTGATGGTGTTTACACGTTTGGCAAGTTTGTACATATTTCTATTTGGTTTTGCTTGTAATTTGGATGTGACAACTAGACAATGGTGATTTGTGAACTTTGTTGATAAGAGTTGAAATCATGTTAGCAATGTGATATATTAGAAGCATTTTAGTTGTGCACTTTTTATTTGCTTAAGGCTTTGTGCAATATGTCACGTTAGATTTCACATCAGTATATCACGTTAGATTTCACATCATATTTACACTTGTTTTTAAAAACATCAGTTTTTTTTGTTACAAAATCTTTTTTATAACCACTTACAAAATTTTCTATGTACTATATTGTTCAGAGAATACCAGCTCTTAGCTCCATCATCATCGTTAGTTTTGTGTTTAAAATTCTTGTCGCCATCAAATGGATGCTCAACAAACACGCATCCAACGAACACCCATTTTGAAGCACCCATTACGGCGTTTGGCTCCATCTGGCATTAGGATGCTCTAAGTAGATGTTAGTTTGATTTCAAAGTAATTACACTGATAATTGAAAAAACGTGAACACAAAATACACTCAAACGATTGTAAAGATAAGAAACATATGATAGCGAGGAGTGGCATATTACGATAGGTAACAAACACCCTTGATACGTAGATAGAGTCGTCTTGTTTTTTTCCCGAATAACACATCAAACTTTATTATTTACAGCAAGTTTTTAAGTATTTTGTACTTGTCATGAAATAACCTTTTTCTTGATATATATGAATGATATATACTTCAATTCATTGTCTACAATGACACCAAAGGGACTTAATTTCTACATCTCTAGACTCCAATCATGTGTCTCCATTCATCATCTTCATCAACTTCATGCTCAGATTCTCAAGACTCACGTTTCCAACAACGTGTTCTTGATGACCCGTGTAGCTCACGCTTACATCAAATTCGATCACCCAACTGTCGCACAAAGATTTATCGTCAAAATCATAAAGAACCCACCTTTATTCCTATGGAACGAGACGATCAAATGCTATGCTAAAAAGGGTTTTTACAAAGAATCAATCAATCTTTATTACCATATGGTTCGTAGTGGCTACAAACCGAATGCCTTCACGTTTACTTTTGTGCTACCAGCGTGTGCTGGATTGAAGTCGATTGCAGATGGACGTAGAGTTCATGATGAGGTGTTGTTGTTTGGGTGTGAGTATAATGAGTTTGTTATCACTGCATTGATTGACCTTTATGGGAAATGCGGTGAATTGGGTCTCGCACGCCAACTGTTTGATGAAATGCCTGTGAAGAAAACCGCGAGCTGTAATGCGTTAATGGCGGGGTTGGTGTTGGATGAGGATTTTGATGGTGTTTTATCTATCTTTAGTGAAATGAATAAGGTGGGAATTGAGGGTGATAGTATGACAATTGTTAGTGTGCTTCAATCATGCGCGTATTTGGGTGCTTTGCAGCAGGGAAGATGGGCTCATGACCACATAATTAGGACTCGAATGGGGGTCAATGTGTACTTAGGTGCAGCTCTGATCAATATGTATGCTAGATGTGGTAGCATAGACGAGGCTCGTCAAGTGTTTGACAAAATGCCACAAAAAGATGTCGTTACTTGGACAGCGATTATATGTGGCTATGGGATGCATGGTCTTGCTCATCTTTCAGAGTCTCTTTTCGTTCAAATGGTAAGCAATGGGTTAAAACCCGACGCTGTGACATTTGTAGGAGTTTTAGCAGGTTTTAGTCACAATGGTATGGTTGAAAAAGGGTGGTGTTATTTCAACAAAATGGCAAATGAGTTTGGTGTAAAACCAGCTTTAGAACATTACAGTTGCATGGTTGACATGCTTGGTAGGGCTGGTCGGTTAAAAGAAGCCGAAGAACTTATAAGAAATATGTATGTAAAACCTGATTCGAAGATATGGGGCGGGCTGTTAAACGCGTGCAAGATTCATAAGAACTTTGAAGTGGCTGAAAGAGTTGTGCCCGAGATTCTCAAACTGGACCCAACAAATGCTGGATGGCATGTACTCATGTCAAACATCTATGCAACGTCTGGGAAATGGGATAAAGTAGCCACAATGAGACGGAACATGAAAGAAAAAAAGTTGGAAAAATCACCGGGTTGGAGCTCGATTGAAGTTGCAGGGCAAATTCACACGTTTCTTGCGTTTGATCAATCACATAAAATGTCAAAAGAGATTTACAAATATCTGAAGGGTGTAAAGGAAAAGATGAGAGCCGCAGGTTATGTACCTGAATTAGGCGTTGTGTTTGAAAAAGTTGATGAGGAAACTAAGGAGGAAATGTTGTTTTATCATAGTGAGAGATTGGCTATAGCGTTTGGGATTTTGAGCACCTCAAATGGTAATGTGTTGAGGGTGATGAAGAACTTACGTGTGTGTGTCGATTGCCATAATGTTATCAAGTTCATATCTCGAATTACTTGTAGAGAAATCATTGTTAGAGATGCTAAAAGATTTCATCATTTTAAAGATGGTGTTTGTAGCTGTGGAGATTATTGGTGATGGAGACTTGATTGAACTTTAGGTTTCATGGAGAGTTTTTGGTAAGAATTCATCAAATTGTAGGCATAATTGGTGCAAATATGAAGGCATTAGATGCACATATTCTGGAATTCCCAGCAAATCAGGATTTTAAAAGGGTTTATGCAATGTGGCCTCAACTACTAAAGAAAATAAAAATATATATTGGTACTGTCGAAAGACTTTCAGTAAGTTAACTCATCAGGATTTTAAAAGGGTTTATGCAATGTATATATCCTGTAAGAACTGACTCTAGTTTCTTTTAGGTACCATTAATGAAGGTTTATACTTTATACTCACAAATAACTATCCAAACTGAAGACATCTGACATACGTTCAAATTCTGTACTCCGTACCTGCTTTTGACTCTGTGAATGTTTTCAGTTCAAAGCCATTCAGGTACACTCCTGATCCTTGTGCTATTCAAATGTTTTGTATATGATATACTTCCATCAAGTGTTAAGCATATAACTGCAAATGTTGCATGAGTTGTACGCAGAACAGTATCAAGATCAATATGTTAGTTGAATTTTACCTCAATTATAATGGCTCACAGATAGTTTGACACTAAAAATTTGGAAACAATTTATACAATAGCAAATCATAGAAGTACTGAAATATATCAAGCCTTTTTTCTTTTTTAAATATGAAGTTCACACCGTCTTAGAACACATTTTTATTAGTTTTGAGTTTATTAAAGTGATATAGTATGTTTGTAAGACCCTAATGAGCTCGTATGAGCATATCTTATACAGTTATACTAACCGACTGTTGGTTAAATTTTATTCAGAAAATATGTGTTATTAGTTTCTGTTTATCTTTATTTAATTTAAATCCAAGCTCATTCTGTTATGGAAATCCTTACTACTATAGGTCTGTAGATGAACCTCAGTAAAGATGCATACTAGATTGATGAGATTGACTTGATGCATTACCTCATTTTGATGATTTTAGATCACTGTTAGGTATTGTCATATGCAGCGTCGGAGCTTGAACATTCTCATATGGGGGGCGGGGGCGAAATTAAAATTTCTTTTGTGGGGAGGGGGGCGAATTCAATATATATAAAAAAAAATTACATTACCGAGCCAAAAATTTACACTACCAGATCAAAGATTAACACTACTGACGAAAAAAGGGGGGGCGGTGGCCCCCTGGCTCCTATTATCCTTCGCCTTTGGCCATATGTTAAATGGAGGACAAAACGAAGGACAGTCTATATGAGTGGTTGGTTTTGCCCTTTAGTTTAACTAACACTCTAAACACCTTTACGTGTTCATGCCCCAAGTTCTGCAACCGTTATGGTTAAGTTTGTGGTTGTTTGCTTTCATGGTATCAAGATTTATGGCTGCAAAAAGGATCACATGGACCATTTGCAGGCCATGATGTCCATACTTCATGAGAATCAGTTGTATCAACTTAAAAAAAATGTGCTTTTAACTAATAGACTTACTTTTCTTGGATAAATTGTGAGTTCAGAATGGATTCACGTTGATGATGACAAAGTAAAGGTCGTGCGAGGCTGGACTTCCCTAAAGACGAAGATTGAACACCGAAGTTCATAGTTATCATGCATTGGCAATGTTTTATAAACTATTCGTAAGGAACTTTACTAGTCTCTAGCCCTAACCACAAGTTATTATATGAAATGCCAGTTCAAGTGGACAAACGATGCAGTTAAACGTTTCAACCTCATTAAGGGGAGGCTAACGACGAAACTAGTCTTGTCATCTCAAGATTTTGACAAATTATTTGAATTTCTAAATGTGACATGCTGAAGACAAAGACTTTAAAGGGTTATGGGAAGAAATTGACACGAAACAATGTGGCGTTGAGTTTGTTACTAGACCATATTTCTTATTCTCATAACCTCTATTCTGGAATAATGAGTCAACTAGTCACATGCATGAGGTTGAAGAGGACACCTTGGGCTAGACACGACGATCACGACTGTTGAAGCAAGGTATTCAACTTCATTGCAGACAGTATAAAGGCCGGTGTAACAAGTGAAGTTAAAAGACAAATATTGTTTTTTGAATACATTTTACTTGATCTTGTTGGTTAGAAGAACAAATATTAGCATCATATTGGTTTTCAAGTTACGAGTGGTACAAAGTAGAAGACGAAGCAAAGCCATATGCTAAACATAGATTAAACAAAGAATATTGCACTTAGTTATTCGTCAATACGTTTACTTCATTAACTTTTGTGTTGAATTTTTTTATAGTTGGTTTCGTATAGCTTTTATGAAACTAGTGGGTTTAAAGTCATGCTTCGTAGCAGATTCCGATCAAGTTGTATGCTATTTGTTTTATTGCCAATGTATATTTTTTATTTTGATAAGTGGTTGATGATATGTTTTTTTTATTTGATCCAATTGCCAAAATATATTTTAATTTAGCTCAACAGGAATTGACATGTAAATTATACAAGTATTAAACGTGACCTCAGCCAAATGATGATGCATTTGTTATCGACAGTTAGTTTTGAAGATGTCAAAAGTTTGAGTTTAACTTCATGCTATAATTTTTTAATCACAATCAAGGTATATACTATTTGTTTTCTTGTTATTAACACATTGACAAAGGATAAGATTAGGCTATTATTAATTTCTACAAGGATGTAGTCTCAACTACTTCTATGGTTACTGAGGCTGAATTTGTAAAACATGAATTTTAAAATATTTATAAAGTTAAACAAAATTTTATTCTAAAAAATAATATTTTTTTAATTAAATTCTAAAGGATTAGGTATAAATGCGATGCATATGTATTATTGTTAAATAATGATGAAAACAACTAAAAAGAAAAGTAATTTTTTAATAATAATAGGATTTGACCCAGTGAACTAAATTGACTACTCACCTAGTCGAGTGATAGTTGTAGAGATGCATAATTTTTTTCTGAACCCTAAACCATTAAACAAAATAAACTTACTGTTCATATTAAACAAATAATTTTAAACAAATATTTTGAAACTGGTTCACATTAAACAAATAGTTTTAAATTAATCAACAATTAGATATATAAGGTAAAGTGGTAAACAAAATAAATTCCTCTTTAACATTTTTTAATAAGTTTTGGAAACTATAAAAACATAATTCTCTTTAAAAACATAAAATCATGAAAATATTTTATTTATTGATGTTAAGTATTAAATTTTAATCATCGCGGTCGTTTAGTAATCTTCATCGGAACTGCTACTCATGTTATGTTGTTTTCAATTATTGCTATCGTTTAGTAATCTTCATTGAAACTACTACTTACCTTGTGTTGTGTTTGATTTTAGGGGATCTAGTACTTCTTTGGAAAGTGGATACATTTTTCCTTGTGTCATCTCTTTCTTGTGTGTTTGCTCTTCAACTTTAATATCCCCTTTGATACTATTGTTACCAAGGCCGCCTAACTACTTAGTTATTTACAACAAATTACTGACCGAATCCACCAAAACCCTAAAAATAATAAAAAAATAGGATTTTGGTGCTTTTAATTGGTGACCTATTGATATTACCTATGAATCCCACTCTTCGATAAAAACCCATCGGTAATACTCATATTCTAGTAGTGGATCGGAATATTGCTAAAAGCATGATATGAACATTTCATAAATAAGCTCGAGCTTGAAAATAAACTTGTTTGATAAACGATCCAGAACATAAGCTTATTGAAATCGAGCCGCTATATTTACATAGGCTTTACTTGCTATATTAAGTGTATATAAAATGATAATAATAATAATAATAATAATAATAATAATAATAATAATAATTTTAATAATAATAATTATTGTTGTTGTTATTATTATTATTATTATTATTATAAATAACAATAAAAAATAAGCCTATTTTTATTATTATAATAGATGTAAATAAATATTAATTAAATAATAAGTAAACCTATTTTAAGCTGGGCTCAAACTTAAAAACTCGCTTCAGTGTTGAACTTGAGCTTTAAAAACAAAGTTTGATATGAGCCAAGCTCGAGCTCTCGTCATTTAAATGAGTCGAGAACGAGCACACGCCCGGCCCAACTCGGCCTTTTCAAGCCTCTTAGTAATGTGAAACTAACTCACAACCCTTTTATTTTATTGGTATACTATAAATTAGTCTCCATCACTCACACACGCATGTTTGCATATCCCCTATATATTATATTGTAACTAACTTCAAATATTTAACATTAGGAACGTTTGCTTAAAATACCATCGATTTATATACATAATAATCCATCGTAAAATAAAAGCATATTCTGAACATTCAGCTACTAAAGTCAACTATGAAGATTTCTTTGCAAGAAAGGATTCGTAGCCACAACTACCAACAAGTTAAACCTTCAATTCATGATATTAAATAATTCTTTTATAATCTTCTTAGTGATTTGAAGAACGCCAATAATATATGTCACGCATTATTAATTAGATATTTAGAAGCAACCTTGACGTGTTACACCAATCTACTTGCGTATATTACCGAACAATTTGCTAATAATTAATGTGGACTTACACCTGTTCAACACAACATCTTTGTATCTCTTAAGGTATTCGTGGGTGCAGAAGAACCATGCAACGACTATTGTTAACCCTTTACCAACTTTGATTTGGATGTAGGTTTAACCTTCTTTTACAAGAAACCCTACATGGACTTTCTTAAAGATGTAAACATACTCAAAGCATCCCCATCTCTTGCTCTCACTACTACACGGCAATAGATATTCAATACGTCCTAAAAATTATCTGACGTTTATTATAATTTCTTTTGGGTTTGTCACCGCTACATGTGACTTGACATAACTAGGTTGTCATAGCTAGTGTAATTTTTTTTGAATTTGAATATTCGAATGAAAAATCTGTAATTATGAACTGAATTATCCAAAATTTTATTCGGATATCTAAATTTTCGAATATTGATTTTAAAAAATCCGCGTAATTTGGATATCCGAACAATCCAAAATCTTATATTTATTAATTTTTAAATGTGTTATATATATATATATATATATATAATTTTTATAATTCAAATATATTAAAATTTAGTGTGCGATAAGTGGAATAGACTAATGGAGACAAACCGAAGCCTTTTGGTTTGGATACGAAAGGAACCCTCAATAATTCAAATAATGGTGTAGGGAAATCACTTGGATTATGTTAATAATTGAATATTGGAAATGTGGGAAAAGACAATATGCATTATCGAGTTATGACGAATAATGGAAATTAAGTTAGTGTTGAAAGATTTCTAACATGGTCATGTCGACAAATGACGTGGTAGTGTCAATGATAAGCTCAACAAAACACATGTTTAATACGTGTTTTAACATCATTAAACCTAAAATTTAAACAAAGACACATGTATTCCACTCTAATATGACCTAATGTCAATTAAGAGGACCAAAATCTCTCATTTTCACTTAAAGCCCTCCTTCTAAGCTTCATATCTCTCTCTCTTCTCTCTCTCTCTCTCTCTCTCTCTCTCTCTCTCTCTCTCTCTCTCTCCCCTAAACTTCTCTAAGTTTTCTCCCATTTCAATTTTGTTGTTAAAGACACATGTTTGACGATTTGTAGACTAATATGTCTTAATGGGTCTTCTCATCTATCAATGAGTTGATTTAGATACATAAGCTCCCATTAGATTATAACAAGTTATTGTAGTGTTATATGCAATGTGTGTGATAATTAATGCACCAATGAGTCTAAATAAGCCTTATGTTAGTGAATCATACACTTATAAAATACATTATATGTATAGACATTACAAATAAATATCAACACAGGTTAAGAGATACGGATTACATGTTTGTTCAATAATGTTATAATTTATCACACCTAGACCTCAAATGTTTGTTCAATAATGTTATAATTTATCACACTAATGCTAGGAGCCAACACTCTTTTAGTGGGCGTCCAAGGCATAATACCCCTAGTGGGATCGACATTCTAATAGGAATGGCAACAAATCTTGAACCCTCGATCGGAATACGTTAAACGAGAAATGTCTTTGACGATTATTGGATTAGGTGACATCCGACCCAGTTACTTGAAACAATATTCCCATTTACCTGAACTATATGTTAGAAAACTTTCATATTTTCTTAATTTTTTGTTTACTTCTTTTAAGTAATGCTTCATTCTAGCAACTTTATTACATAAATATCTGAATTTTCTTTTATATTTTCACTTATTAAAATCGAGTCGCTTGTACTTAATATTCTTCTTGAATTATTTGAATCCACTTTCGTGAGTGTTATCAAAATATTTCAATATGAAAAAGATAAGTAAATGACAAATTAACTACAACTGAGTAACTGAACTGTGTAAAACGGACGTCATGAGGTTATATCGTTTAGTTCTAACCTTTGACACAGTAAGATATGAGATTAGGTTTGAAAATTTTAAAATATAAGTATTCAAAAGTTTATTTCTAATGAAAATGTATTTTGAATTGGGTGATTGCTATACATGCCATCTTTAATTTATTTTTACTTGTTATATTTTTTACTATAACTTTTTAAAAGCTTTTTATTTATTTTTTTCATTTATTGTATTACCCATTAATATTATGTTAAACTATAAACTTTTAAGTTTTATCTATTTATTATTTCTTTTTGTCTTTATTTTTTCTTTTATTATTTTTATTTGTAGTAATAATGTTTAAAACATGGCCAAAAACATAAAAGAACCAAAAATCGAATCATATCCATAATAAAAAAACCCGAATGGAATTACGAATTCGTTTTTCAGTTCGGTTAACGATTACATACGCAGTAGGGATTCACAAATCTTTTGGACGTAGAGCACGCATGGCTTTGAACCCAAATACATTACCTACAACGGAAGTAAATATGTTAGTAACAAAACCTTCTGGGTAAGCTAAATAAGCAATATATTGATTGTCTTCTCCGGGAATAGGCTCAATTCCATAGTATCAGTCTTTGTAACGATCAAGGCTCGTAA
>BJCM01065749.1:0-19088 GCA_018326385.1 Flaveria bidentis | reverse complement strand
CACACACACACACACACACATATATATATATATATATATATATATATATATATATATATGTATATATATTACTTTAGCCACTAAAGTTTAGCATTTTTTAGTTTCGTCTATAATTTCCGATGATCCGCATAGATAACGACCAATAGTAGCGCAACATTGGGTTTTAAAAAATTGGCTGGACTCCCGTTGCGTAACACGGGAAAAAAAACAAACTAATATAAAAAATATAGTGGCCATGCTATATATAATGGGTCAATAATTGTGTAGTGGTCCATGAATTGCATCACTAATTAAAGCCACAACAAGAAATTACATATTTTTAATATATTTGACTTTCGTTGAGATGCAAGATGACATGAAATTAAAACAGATTGATGATCAAGAGTCGAAAAAGTTGTTAGATTGAAAACTTGAGCCCCACCCCTTCTTTAATAGAATGGATAGGGAAATCTAAGTAACATGGCATGTTTAATGAATGAGTTGTGAGAAAACGATTGTATGCACACCGCCACAAGATCGATTATATATTTTAATTGGTGCTCCTTCTCGTTCCTCACCCTCAGCTAGGAGTTGCCTGCCTCATCGATCAAATAGACGAGAAAACGATCTTCAAGTCACGGTTTCCCCTGTTTTTAGTCTATCCAGGTGCTTGCTGGCGAGTGTTCCCCCTAGCTCTCCCTTAACAACTAAAAGCCTTACCCTCCGCTAGTTGACTTATGCGCTTGCGATTCGCCCTAGTCCATAAAGAAAGTAGGAAATGATGGAAAAAAGTCTTTTTATTCGGTGCTTTTTATTTGTATGTTATGTTGATTATATCTTGAAATATGAGTCAAAATCATTAAATAATTTAATCCTTGACATAAGCATGAAGATCAAATCAGTGTTATTTGTAGGAATCGTCATCTTTGAAGGTGAGGATAAAACCATGATTCCTGTTACGGTACATTGAGTTGTTGGAAATTAAGAAAGAATAATGAATGGTGTTTATCAGTTGCGGAGCTTAACTAATTTTGTATGGGGGGCGGGGGCGAAATTAATTTTTTATAGGGGGGCGAACTCGATATTTATATAAAAATTTACACTACCGGATCAAAAATTTACACTATCGGGCTAAAATTTAACACTACGGACGAAAAAATAGGGTTAAAATTTACACTATCGGGCTAAAACCATGATTTTTTTATAAACTTCAAAACTATTATTCTCCTAATGATTACATGAGTATAAAAAGTAACCAAAAGTCGAATGGCTCTCAAAATATAAATGGACTTAAAAAATAAGCCATAAACAAAGTCCAATAAAAATAAAAAATAAGAAAAAAAGTTTAAAAAACTAATAAAATAAGTCTTTTTTGAGCCAAAACATGACCCGAGCCGCCTACTGTCGTTTATACCGATCGCAGGCCCAAAACAAATACTTCTAGCGCAAGGTTATGACCATTTTAGCGTGTTCCCCTTAAACTAGCGATCAAGGACCTCTAAAAACGAGATAATTTGCTCATCCACATATGTTCAAGTGAAATTGTGAACGGTCTCTTCAAATAGTTTCAACTAAATCCACGGGAATGCTAATAGTTTGTTAACCAGATATATTAAGTAAACAGAGCGGCTCACAACACTATAACAAAAGCTATTAATTCATAATTAAAATACAGAATTGTAGTCAATTAACCCACCACTTGTCATTGCCACAAACTAGAGGGGCATCAAATGGGTTTAGGGTCGGTCCAACCTGATTTCAAGAGGGCAAAATGGTAAATAAACAAATCAGATTTGTGTCGGGTTTAAACTAGGTCGGGTTGGGTGTCGAGGGGATAAACCAGTTTGAACCCTACATATTGAATCAAGTTGGACCGGGTTGGAGAGCTACCAGGTTGAACCCGGGTTGGTTCGGGTCGGGTAATTGGGTTGGATGAGCACCTCTACCACAAACAAGGTCGACTCATTCCGTGGAGAAAGCTATCATTGGGCCTGATACGTGGACTTAGTAGGTCCGGCCCAATATATCCTAAACTGGGCCATAATCAAAACTGGTTTGATTAATTTAAAACTTTAGTTTATTTCCATTATCTTTTGGCATTGTTTCAGATAAGAGATTTTTAAGCTTTGTTTTTGACTCCAAAGCGTTCGTTGCGATGCAGTAAGTGGTGTAAGATTAATAAAAATAACTTTTTGAGCACATTATATTTTGTTCATTGAAGTACACGTTGAATAGATATTAATTTAATTAAATTAGCAGTTTACAAATAATGACAATTTTTAAAAATTATAAATAACAATAAATGAAAATTGTAAAATTGTAAAATTATATAGAAAATTAGTTTTGTCTAGAGACTTATGTAATACCCATATTTCTTATTTATAATAAATATTTGACGTATATTTGATTATGACTATAATGATACAAAATGGGTTTTGGGTTTGTTACTTTGTTTTATGACTTTATCTGGCATGGAGATTTGCTACTTTTGATAAAGGGGTTTAACTAATTTAATCCAACCAGACTGTAAAGGTGAGGGGATGATGTACCCCTTTGCAATAAATAATCAAAAGTGAAAGTTCCCTTCTTTGTTTATAGTTTAAGAAACATAATTTCACATAAAATTGATTTAATGTAATATAAATACCATGCTATATATGTTTAGAAAAAAAGGAGGATGGGTTGGTGGGTTAACAATAACAACAAGTTATTCATATTTTCAGGTGTCCATCAATAGGATGAGATTGGTAAC
Organism: Flaveria bidentis; assembly: GCA_018326385.1. Classification (NCBI taxonomy): domain Eukaryota; kingdom Viridiplantae; phylum Streptophyta; class Magnoliopsida; order Asterales; family Asteraceae; genus Flaveria; species Flaveria bidentis. The sequence goes on along the minus strand of BJCM01065749.1, from coordinate 16,357 downwards.
GTATGGATACCGCTGAAAACACCAAAAAAGACCAAAACAAAAATGATACCGATACCCAAAACATGAAAAAAACAAATATCCGTACCTGTATTGATGGTATTCGAGCTGTACTAATACTCCGGTTAAAAAGAAATTAGAAGCTTATCCCTACTTAAAAGCTCCAATTGGATGTCATGATCAATAGGTTCATGACCAATTATGAAATTTTTTTCTTATTAGTTGATTATGATGACTTGTCCAACCAACAAAATATGAATGTGATGTTTTATCCGACACATTAACCAAACATTCATTTTTTAGTTTGGTGAAGCTCATCATAACTTTACGTTTATAATTGGTATTATGTAAAAGTGAAAGAAAAAAGTATAAAGTTATCATCCCCAACCCGGTCTATTTTGTTATTCTATTTTCTTTTCCTTTTTCTTTTTAATATTCCAAGGTCAGGTGCATTCAAAATCGATTTTACTATCTAAGATTTGATCAAATAAACAACTGTTATCTAAGAATAAAAAATATTATTTTATCTTTAAAAGTTCTATCAAATTTCTTAATTTTTGTTTGAAAATATTATAGTTTTAAATTATAATTGAAACAAATAATTAAACTTTAAGATTAAAATTGAGATTTTAAACTTCTAAAAGAAATTTTATTTTTATTAAACCCAATGAGAAAGTTGAATTTAACTTTGTAAAATATTGATTGGCAACGTTGGCGCAAGTTGTGTATTTTATTGTTCATTACTTGTAAATATTGTTGTGAGATGCATGAGTGTGTATTTAATATTTTACTTTTTTTTAGGTTTTCAGTTTTAACATATAGATTAGAAATTTAATCAAAAGTAACGATATCTTGGTAAAGTGTGCATATGCAGAAGCCTGCAACCTGGCTCCGAGGTAAGAGAAACCCCACCCCCAATTTTTTGGCACTTTTTAAAGGGAAGATATTGTTGAATAAAAAACTATTTTTATAATATTTTATTTAATTCACTCGTGCAAACTTTATTCTAATTGGATCGTTAAATCAATAAACCGAATCATCATCGGACTTTTGTGTCAAGAAAGAGATTGAGGAAATAGTGTAGGGTTTGGATATCTAATATATGTAATTATATTAAGAAAATTAAAAACATGTGTTGATTACATTACAAAGAAAAAAACTAAATTTACGTTAGTACTCCATATCAACATACAAAAAAAAAAAAGATATTTTCTAACTAGATAAAGAAAATAGTAAATTACATGAATGGTTTCTATGATTATATTAAAACTTTGGATTTGGTCCTTAAAGTTTAAGATTGTTTAATATATTCCCTAACATTAATTTTTCTTTCATGTATAGTTCTTAGGTCTGTTAACTAACCGTTAATGATGTTAAATATTATAAGAGTTAGCATTTTACTCGTATTAGCCATCTATTTAATTTACCTTTTAAACTATAATATTATTTTTTAAAACTTTTTTTATTTGTGTGCAAAATTACATTGGTGATCCCTACAAGTAAAATAATTATTTTGATAAATTTAACATCACCAATTGAACTAACAGAGTAAAGATCATTGATAAAAATAACTATAACATTAGGGACTATATTCGTAATTTTAAAATTTTAAGGATCAAATCCAAAATTTTAACAAAACCACAATGACCATCTGTGTAATTTACTCAAAAAAAAAATGCTAAAAACATGTTAAAACGTAAAATTTATATAAAACGTGAAAGCTAAGTGACTTAATTAAAACATTTTAAAACTTTAGTAAGTTGATTATATAAGAATGACATAAAGAGAGTTTTATGTTCTAAAAAAATATTGTTTCTTCTGATGACATCTCAATCAGGTAGCTCCACCCCTCGTTGGCACACCCTACATCAACATCTCCACCTCTCGCCACCCATCGTCGGTAGCCCACATGCAACCGATAGTTGACTGTCGCTAATTGCTTCAGATTCCACCTGGCTGATTTTAGTTGTTTTTGTTTTTGTCTCTCGCTCTCTATTTCTCTCATTTTGGGGAGAAACTTAAATTTGGTTGTTTTGTCTCTCGCTCTCTATTTCTCTCATTTTGGAGAGAAACTTAAATTTGGTTGTTTGTTTGGTTTGAGGTTCGAAAATGGACCTGATCTCTATTTACCATGTGGTCAATTTACTTTCATTTTTATTATTTAACTAACCCACTTTTGATTTCATTTAAACTAATGCTTTTAAAATAATATACATGTAGTGTCGCATGGAATTTGTATAATGTCAAACATTAATTGTAAAAACACTTGCATACAATAATATCAATGTTAATACAAGGGTAATATATCGTTTATAAATAACGAAAACAATAATATTAATGTTAATGATAAGGGTAATTAATGTTAAGAGAGATCGAAAGACACATCTGAAAATCTAAGTGTGAAACGTTATTGTCTATTATATCATGCTTTGTATTTTGTATATTTATTAATGTTTTGTATTTTGTATATTTATTAATCATATGGTACAATTATTCAGAAATCTAAACAAACAGATACATTTAATTCAATATAAAATATTTTAAAGAGGTAAACTAATCATTTTACATATTTATTTCAGTATAGGTTTATATTTTATTAATTCAACACTTACCGATTCACATACTACTAGACAACCTTTTTGAGAGATTTGAAGTGGTTGTTTCTAGAAAGGATTTAGGCGAAAAATAATTACAACCGGAGTGGAGATGGTAATACGTGTTTTTGAAAGACTTTGGTTTTGGAACTTTGAATATTTTAATACTATTTCAAAAATGTTTTTTTCCCTCGGATGGAGGTTTGAATGGATGCTTAATATTGACACTGGATTAGATACATATATAGTTAAATGTTAGTCTGTTCATAATGTCAAAAGACATATTTTTTATAAATAGTTTCAGAGCATGTCATATAATTTTCTACTAACTTTTATTCATCATTATCGCAATTAACTTTTACCTTCAACACCATTATTTTCACAAATAACCATTAAAAATTCCATAAAAAAACAAAAGCATATATTTGTGACGTGGGCCCCACAAAATGCATCCATGGAACACCCTTGACAAAGGACGGGTGAATAACGGATGAGTTTGCACAACATAACCCTTCCAAATGACGGCACGGGCGGGGCTAAAGGTGATACGTTGTGGACAGTCTTACAGATAGTTTGGTGACGGAGAAATCAATTGGTTTTACATATGGTTTGTTTTGATTAAAACATATTGTTGGAGCGCAAGAAGGAACTTGAAAAGTCAAATGAATGATTTAAACATAAGAATGGTTTGAAAAAGCGAGAGATTTTAGAACTTGAATAATATAAGAAAACAGATGATTTAGTCATTTAGAAAACACTTGAAACAAAAAGTGTAATAAGTGAACGATTTTGAAAAAAGATATTTATAAAAAGGTGCAATTTTATAAAAAAATTAAGCTATAATAAAAGCTATAAACGGTTATGTAACAATACTATATTTGTTTTAAAGATGAAACTCTCACTTTTATGTGGTAATTTTTTAAAAGTAATATTGTATATTAAATCTATATTCGACCAAAAAAATGACGAAATTTGAAAAAAGTCGACAAAAACAATTATGTTTAAAATACCACTTTGACCAAAATTTGCCTACGGTTTGATCTCAACTATGATTAAAGAAAATAACGGTTAGAATTTTTTTCTTACGGTTTTTAAATTTAAACATTTATTTACTTGAACACCTTAACTAAATAAAAAACCAGTTACAAGTAACATTCAAAGCTTCATTTCTATTAAAAAGATGGAGCTAACCACTCCACTATACACTTCTATTAATATTTTTCATATCCTATTTTAACATACAATAAGTATTTTTAAGTATTTTTATTTAAATAACATTGATAACGAATACAATATCTAAAAGTTGAACATTACTTAATCGTGACTAATATGTTTGGACGATTGTGCTATGAGTTACGTGGTGATAGCATCAACATTTGTTTTTTTATTCCTCATAGTTACTGTTTGTATAAAGAACTAGCATTAAGGTTCTCACGTTGCGACGGGTGCATCACATCATGAAAAAAACTAATGTCAAACATTATTGTGAGCATGTACGTTCAAACATTATTGTGAGCATGTACGTTGAAGATAAAAAAAGAAACATGGACGTTGTTGAAGCACATCAAAACTTTTTATAAAAGAAAAACCTGTGCATTGCGATTAGACTGTTGAAATATCTGAAACTTTATATAAAAAAGAAGCTTTTAAAAAATTAATGTCAAACGTTGATAAGGTGCAATAAAATAAAAACAAAACACTTTGACTAAAGACTAAAAAAATAAAGATTCAAACTTTATATAAATCAATTTTAAAACGTGAAGGGTAAAAACAGAAAAGAAATTGTAGAAAATCAAAACATTAAAGTTACCTTAAAGGCTTATACATTTATATATCGATGAATTGCGTATTACGTCGTACCATTTTGTTTGAATAAAATTTACGTCGAGTAGTGAAAAATAAGAAAGTGGTCGAGGTGTATTCGGAAATTTATAAAACATCCTATTTTTAAACATAGAGAAAAAAAAGAAGTTGAGTGCCTACAAAATGCAAATACATAAACAGTAAAGTGTGGGCATAGCTAAATCTAATCGGGTCTTAAAAAAACTTTTAATGACTTAAATGTAGTTACAACAATTCTTTGTATTGTACACGTGAAGTCACTATATATTATTTTGTACTAAGCATCACATCAACTTATGTATCATATGTTGTTCATAACAAGAATGAAATCTCTTAGCGTCAATGCAAAGTGGTTTAAGAATTGTGGTATTGTATATTTTTAATGCTTTAGGCACATGTACATTACCATCAATCAAGTTCAGATATGTATAATTAAATGGAGGTAATCAACACAAAAACCTTCCACGACTCAGGGAAAAGGTCGCACATACACCCAGGAAAGGATGTTGATCGGTTAAATATTTGGATTTCGAGTTATTCAGTTTTTAATTTTGAAAGTTTACTCAAAATTCAACTATAATAACATTGGTTTAATAACCTTTGCGTCGTTCGTGTCAGGTTTCAGATATTAAACAATTGCCTTAAATTAGTAGACTTTAATGTGTTTTCTTTGAAGCCTTGTAAAGTTAATAGATTTAAATTAGTTTATGTTAGTAGATTATATAACATGCTTAGATATATAACCGTATACAACAATTTGCTATATTTAAACAATCTAAGAGTATTCGCAATTCATTCCTTATAATTTGTGAGTGAAAGTTAAATTATATGGAATGATTTAAGTGGTTATAAGTGAAAAAAAGAGAAAATATTATTGTACATTTGTAAATTTAAAAATTTACAGTTCAACTCTTATAAAATTTTATAACATTTTTAAAAATGGTTGTGAGCGAATAAGAGAGAAAAAATAATAAAAAATATATAAAGATATATTACTTAACTGAAAAAAAAAATAATGATTTTTAATGTAATTATAAAAATAAAAATAAATAATGAGTTGTGAGTGGTATAAACAACTATATACAAACAGTTTGATTCATTATAATAAATGTTTACCGGATTATTTGGTTACGGGTCATTCAAGCATTTGAGGTAAAGTATATCCGAAACTCGACTCGTAATACTAATATAACATTTGAATTTACTTATTTACTTAACTATATTGAAAAAGAAAATAAAACTCACATTTAACACTCACTCTGCCAATTAATTCTACATCAACTGGTTTAGGAACAGACATCCTATAACTTTCCAAAGTGAAGGTCATGGGTTGGAATTTCACTAGATGCAATATGCTCCTAATGGGCTAAGGGTTTTATCACAGTAGACCTTTAGGTGATGAGTTTCCTTTGAAATGGTAGGCGAGCCGGGTTACCAGCGATGCCTGTATTCGCCGACGTGGGTGACCTTTGTCATTGGGTTTACCCGGGTGACCGGCTTAAAACTTATTAGTTGGCCGCTAAAAAAACAACACTCACTCTCTCTCTCACGCAAGCAGCACGCGCACACACGCTATCTCTCACTAGCATATCCACCGTCCAACCACCAACGCTTTTTACAGCTCACTCTCCACTGTCTCCACCACAATCACCACCACCACCACCACAATCACCACCGCCACCACCACCACCACCACCGTCTCCGGCCACAACACTGCCGCCGTGGATCTCATCAGATCCGTGGCTTTCACCGCCCAACGCAATGGAGGAGGCTCTCGAAATGTCTCGCTCCAAAGACACAAAGGAGCGAATGGCCGGAGTAGAGAGACTCCACGAGCTTCTAGAAGCTTCCAGGAAGAGTTTAACCTCTTCAGAAGTCACATCTCTCGTCGACTGCTGTTTAGATCTCTTTAAGGACAACAATTTTAGGGTTTCTCAAGGGGCTTTACAGGCTCTCGACTCTGCTGCGGTGCTTTCTGGTGAACACTTGAAGCTTCATTTCAATGCGCTGGTTCCGGCGACTGTTGAGCGGCTTGGTGACGCTAAGCAGCCTGTTCGCGATGCGGCTCGACGGCTTTTGCTCACTCTCATGCAGGTATTGTGTCGGTGTGTAATAAAGTGAAGTTTGATTGCTGTTTTACTGATGGTGTGAATGTACATAGTGGTTGTGGTGATCGGAGTTGTGTATATTGAAATCCTATATGTAATTATTGGGGACGAGGATAGAGTATTAAAATGGAAAAGAGCTGTTAGACGATGAGCTACTGGTTCTAAGCTATTTTATGTTAGGATGCTACTCACAATAAATATTCTTCTGAAAGACTATACTGGAAGTTGTCAAATTTGTAGTTTTAATTTATGGTGTTTGATTGTTATTTGATCACGATTTTGATTATTTTGGCACAAATTTTGGGTCTCAGCTGGTTGTAAGTCAATGTGTTCATTGTGAGTGGATTGATAGATATCTTGAGGTTATGTCATGAATTCACGATATACTATTTTCATTACAAGAATCTGTTCATCTCATCCGTAGTAGTGTTTACTACTCCTTTATGTGGTTTACTACTTGCCTGGGGGATCGTATATATGTAACTTGAGGTGTATTGAGTTCATTTGCTCCAACCTGGAACTTATTAGTGGATGTCATGGTCTGGTGATTGCAAAGATTGCACCCTACTCGTGCCACAGGATGGTTTAATTCGAGCTGTTATAGATGGTTTACCAGTTATATTAAGAAATTCAATTGAACTGCACTGATAGAATATTGCGACAGCCTCAAGAGTCCCTGCATGAGTGGAGATTTGATTTTTGGCTTTAGGTGTGTAACCTCGTGGATGATTGAGCTTAATCGCACCCTGTGCATTTAGTTTTAAATGTACATTTAAGATGTATTATTATAACTTTGCTCCATCTTTTATGCAAGTTACCTGCCAAGCTTTATATCATTTTAGTTTTAGTTACAGTGGTTACTTTGTAAGATTGTCTGTACAAAATCTTTTGATAGTAACTGAAAGCAAACAGCTGAAACATTTTACCAGCTTGTCTCTTGGCGGTGGTGCAGGTTTCTTCCCCAACTCTTATTGTTGAAAGAGCTGGATATAACGCGTGGACGCACAAAAGCTGGAGAGTTAGAGAAGAGTTTGCAAGAACTGTCACATCTGCCATTGGTCTATTTGCTTCTACTGAGCTGCCCCTGCAACGTGCTATTCTTCCATCTGTATGTTGTTTGCTAGTGTTTTCTGAGTCTTTCAGTTTAATGGTTATAAAACGGAAAGATCATACTAATTCTTACACTATTTACCTTTTCATCTTCATGTTTTCAGATATTGCAGATGCTTTACGACCCTAATCCTGGTGTGAGAGAAGCTGCTATTTTATGCATTGAGGTTAGTTGGCTGTTTGTGCTATAATCTGTTTAAGGGTTATGGTGACAAAGTGCAAATTTAAGTTGACATTTAAAATTGTGTAAACTTGTCCTGCAATTTTGTGGCGATTACATAGAGATAGATCTTATTCTCAAGTGATAATGATATTTTTAGGTTTTGAAGTGACTTGGTTTTCACACCTGTACTTTTACTGTTTAGATATGCAGATTTACAAATCTGGACACTTTTTAATTTTGTAGGAATAAGTAGAGTGCATAAGAACTAGCTGCGTACTAAAGACGCACCTGCCCTTGAAATTAGTTTGTTTGCCTGTATAGTTTATATCTACCTATTAAACAAGGATAAACTAATGGAGATTCTGTCCAGAAAACTGAAAGTATGATTCGGTTGTCTCACAACTAGGGCCTACTTCCTGTGTTCGTTACTCAAACCTGCATGCTGTATATCCATGATCAGCATTAGTACTTTTAGTATTTAACTCCTTTTTGCTTCTTGTAATTTTTTTATTATTATTTTACTTTAATGTGGTTTGCACTAATTTCCCTGAGCAGAAGTTTACACTTAAAATTTATTTTGAAATTTTGAGAAGCAAATTCATTTGAAATTTTATCCTCTCTTTGTCTAAGGCATAGTTGGTATTGTTTTACAAATACATTAATTTCTGCTCAACCTGACTTAAAGGCAATATCTGCTTCTAGATTATAATATTAGATTAATACCGGAACAATTAAACACAGCTTGACTAGTAATTGAAGAAGGCAAACAATCTCTTAAAACATATTACGTTGGCTGCATGCCTATGTGACTCGCTATATATTTGAATGGTCGGCTGAAGTACGCAAATAAAAAGCATAAGTGATACAATGGTGTCTTGTTATCATTTCTGTAAATTTCCAAATGGATTTTGTTTTAACATCTTCCCCCTGCTGCAGGAGATGTATGCTCAAATTGGGCCACAATTCCGTGAAGAACTTATGCGGCATCAGCTTCCGTCATCAATGGTGATTATGTCGCTAACATTTCAGTTCATCAGTTTTACACCTTATATCTTGTTTATGCACTCTTTATCGAAAAGAGTGCATATAGCAGGGCACACACTGCTCTAGTCAGTGATTGTTATTGTTTGGTTATTGACTAGACCATGCATGACACAATATAATCGGATAAATGATTTAATACACAGGATTTATTTTAATTTTCTTTTTCTTTTTTTTTTGTGGGGGGGTGGGGGGCATAGTTGTTCGTTACTCATGACGACTCCTCATCTAATTAAATTATTATTTAAGCACAAAAGAAATGATACATATGATATGCTACTGTTTCTATGTTCACAAATTTATGTAGGTCTAAAAGGGTCATGTTTGGGTATCTCTTGTCTACCTATCTGACTTCTTCCCCAACATCTATGTTCTTACTATTCTGCCAATTTTTCTGACTTGAATTGATTCCAGGCTAAAGATATCAATACCAGACTAGAAAGGATCGAACCAAAACAACGCTCTTCAGATATTCAAGTTAGTAATAACACTCCTGCTACTACCAAGCTTTCTAATCATAATCCTAAAAGGAGCAGCCCAAAGGCCAAGACTTCTCGGGAAGTATCCCTTTTTGCAGGTTAGATAGTTTCATTTTTTTTATGTTATGTTTCCCATTATGTTCAAAATTCTCCTGTATGTATTTTTATTAGTTAACAAAATTTTATTTTATTTTATTTAAATTCACACACACACACACACTCTGGATCAGTGGATTAAAATCATTCATGATGGATTATGCAACTCATTTCCTATCTTTTAGCAAAGCAATCTGGCTTTTAACTTCATTTAATGAAGCCTGTGTAATCTTTTTCTGTTTGGAAGAGCTTGTGGTTCTATAACTGCTATATTAAGCACTGTGGTAGAGGCTGCTGCATAGTTCATATCATATTATTTAGCGAAGTATTCTGACTTTTTTAACTTTTTTTGATGAAGCCTATTTTATTTTGCATATTTTTTCCTGTTTGGAAGAGTTTATGGTTTTATACTAGTATACTGAGCACTAGGGTTCAAGTTGTGACGTTTCTTTTGCTAATCTGGTCTGCCTTTTTATGTACTTCCCTGTGAGCTTTTCATACTGCTAATTGTTTGATATACACACTTCCTGGGATCTGGCAATGTATTTTGTTTAATATTCTTGTTCGTTGTGGCTGGCTTTTCATTATTGTTGATTTGTTGTGCATGTTTACTTTTATTGATACATTGATATTTCAGGGGAAAGTGATATCACTGAAAGGCCTGTAGACCCAATCAAAGTGTACTCTGAAAAGGAGCTTATCCGTGAGTTTGAGAATATTTCTTTAATTCTTGTTCCAGAGAAAGATTGGTCCCTCCGCATCGGAGCTATGCAAAGAGTTGAAGGCCTTGTCATTGGAGGTGTGCATACTGTCCTTATAGTTTTTTATAAAAGGAAATTATATAATACTAAATTGTAGCGTAGCAGACTGCTGGTTGCTCATTTGTGCTCTTATTCCTTTCATCATCACACCAGGTGCACTTGATTATTCATGTTTCCGTGGACTTCTAAAGCAGCTTGTTGGTCCTCTAAGCACACAATTATCTGATAGAAGATCTAGCATAGTTAAGCAGGTATGCTGAAATTGCATGCATCTTAAATTATGTCTCGTCTTACTTTATTGACGTGTTAGTTCATGCCGTTGTTGCTGCAGTAAGTTCCATGAGAAGAAAAGATTGAATCTTTGAGATTGATGCAAATAAATTTGAGTTTATGTCTGATGTGTTTGACATATGAGTGTGTATTTTGCTTTCAAGCATTCTAAATTTTTTTTTTCCAACAATTGCCAGGCTTGCCACTTATTAAACTTTCTGTCCAAAGAGTTGTTGGGAGATTTTGAGGCATTTGCAGAGACGTTTATTTCTGTTGGTACACTTATCTTGTCTTTTAAGAGATCCTAACATGCCCAATACCTTTCTGACGCATGATTTGGCATTCAGGCTCTTTTCAAACTTGTTGTGATAACTATACTTGTAATTGCAGTGTCTGCTGATAACTGCATAAAAACGGTATTTACATGTCTATATTCTTTTTCTGTATCCTATTTTTTTCTTCAAATCTACTTCTCATGCTGCATTGTTTCCAGATGTTGCGTAACTGCAAAGTTGCCCGGATACTTCCTCGTGTGGCTGAAAATGCAAAACATGACCGGAGTGCAATACTTCGTGCCAGGTTTTAGTTCCTTCTTCTAAGCATGGTTATGTCAGTATCATAGATTCATAGAATCATATCAATGGTGCTAATATCACATTTCGCTTCTATACAGATGCTGTGAATATGCATTGTTGATACTAGAATGTTGGGCTGATGCACCTGAGATACAACGGTCAGCTGACCTTTATGAAGACCTTATTAAATGTTGTGTTGGAGATGCAATGAGCGAGGTCTATTATTACTGTTGTTAGTCTTGTTATTACTTTCTTATAGGTATCTAATATGTAATAACATCAGGTACGGTCAACTGCTAGAGCATGCTACCGAATGTTCTCCAAAACTTGGCCTGATCGGTCCAGACGCTTATTTTCATCGTTTGATCCTGTCATTCAAAGGGTACGTGCTTTGGTGACAACAATCTTCTGCTTGTCGTACTACCTGGTTTCTCAAATAAGATTATAAACACATCAATTATAAACTTTTATCATCTAATAAGATGCATAAAACAATTGAGGAAGAAGAGTCCATACTGAATATTTTGGTGCGTCTCTTATATTGGATACAATACAAGAAAGAAATGCATTTGTACCATAAAATACTCTAACTACTTCTAACAGAATAAATCAGAAGCTCAAGATACTAGTAATGTGACAATGATGATGTAGCATAGCTGAATATTTCTAACATTACTGTTACAAGCACAGATAATAAATGACGAGGATGGCGGCATGCACCGGCGGCATGCATCACCCTCTCTTCGTGAGAGGAATCCACAAACTTCAATTAATACTCAAAATTCTTTGTCTTCTTCAAGTCTAGCTGGGTATGGAACTTCAGCCATTGTTGCAATGGACAGAAATGCAAGCTTACCATCTGTGGCCTCTCACTCATCTGGACTTTTTTCATCACAATCGAATTCCATAAGCAAGGGTACAGAACGTAGCTTAGAAAGCGTGTTACATGCTAGCAAACAGAAGGTTACAGCCATTGAAAGCATGCTTAGAGGTCTAGATTCTGGTAAAGTTAGATCATCAAGCCTGGATCTAGGTATAAGTTTTAAAATTATTATTTGACAATATATAACTAGTTTTTGGAATGGCTAACTTAATCTTTTATTACCCCTAGTGCAGGAGTGGACCCACCTTCATCTCGTGATCCACCATTACCACTTGCTGCTCCTGCTTCCAATAGTCTCGCCAATTCTTTATCATTAGATTCAACTGCCTCCAAAGGTAACAATCATAATGGTGGCTTGGTCTTGTCCGACATAATCACTCAGATTCAGGCTTCAAGGGATTCAGCTAAGAACTCGTATCATGGTGATGTTGGGTATGAGACTTTGTCATCTTATTCAGCAAGAAGAGCTTCTGAAAAACTTCATGAAAGAAGCTCTTTTGAAGATCGCAATGAAATTAGAGAAGCCAGACGATCGATGAACTTGCATACAGATAGGCACTACTTAGACCAACCGAACAGAGATTCACATAATAGTCATGTACCCAATTTTCAGAGGCCATTATCAAGAAAGAATGTGCCTGGGCGAATGGCTTCAAACAGGCGCACGAGCTTTGATGACAGTCAGTTTGCTTCTGGGGTGATTTCAAGTTATACTGATGGTCCAGCTTCTCTCAGTGATGCCCTGAGTGATGGCCTTAGTTCTGATTCAGATTGGAATGCGAGGGTTTCTGCATTTAACTATGTTCGCTCATTACTCCAGCAAGGCCCGAAAGGAGTTCAAGAAGTTGCACAAAATTTTGAGAAAGTAATGAAGTTTTTTTTCCAACACTTGGATGATCCTCACCATAAAGTGGCACAAGCTGCTCTGTTGACACTTGCTGACATCATTCCAGCTTCTCGAAAACCTTTTGAAAGTTACATTGAGAGAATATTACCTCGCGTGTTCTCTCGGTTAATTGATCCAAAGGAATCAGTAAGACAACCATGTTCTACAACGTTAGAGATTGTTGGTAAAACTTATAGCGTAGATTCTCTCTTATTGCCAGCTTTGCTCCGTTCCTTAGACGAACAAAGGTCCCCCAAGGCAAAACTGGCTGTAATTGAGTTTGCTATCATTTCATTTAATAAGCATGCAATGAACTCTGAGGGTGCTGGCAATGGTGGCATCTTAAAGTTATGGCTTGCTAAGTTAGCACCATTGGTCCATGACAAAAATACAAAACTAAAGGAAGCAGCTATAACGTGCATCATATCTGTTTACTCTCATTTTGATTCAACATCCGTTTTGAATTATATTCTTAGCTTATCTGTTGAAGAACAGAATTCTTTAAGGCGGGCACTTAAGCAGCATACACCTCGTATAGAAGTGGACTTGATGAACTATTTGCAGCAGAAGAAAGACAGACAACGCTCTAAATCCTCTTATGATCCGTATGATGTTGTTGGGACTTCTTCTGAAGAAGGATATAATGCAGTGTCAAAGAAGACTCCCTTGTATGGAAGGTATTCTGGCAGTTCCATTGATAGTGATGGTGGTAAGAAATGGGGTTCTTGTGTTACCCAAGAATCCATCCAGATCACTGATGACCATAATCATTATCAGGGTCTTGATTTTGGTTCCAATAATGGTGGACTTGCTTCAAATGCTAAAGATACTGTGGCATCATGGTCCATTCGGTCAGAAAATTTGGATGGAAATACTAACATGGAAGTTAATTCTACACCTCGGCTCAATGGACTTGTGAGCTCTGATAACCAACAGAGTGGTCCAACACCTGATTTGGAACTTAGTCTTCCAAAACTTGCATCCTTAAAGATCAATTCATCCCTTGATACTAAACCAGGCATCCCTCAAATTCTTCATATGGTGAGTTTTAATTCCAAGAGAAAAAAGTTTATCGTATACATATTCACACACTTTTATCATAGATGATACCATATTCTTATTTGCATGCTTAGATTTCTAATGGGGGTGATGAAAATTCTACTGCATCCAAGCTTAATGCACTTCAGCAGCTACTTGATTCTTCTGTGGCCAATGATTCCTCCATATGGACCAAGGTTATTTTATTTTCTTTATTAATGCATAAATTTAGTTGCAAATAGCATCTAGCAAGAATTCATACTGATATACCTTTGCTGTTTGTTACATCTGCAGTATTTTAATCAAATTTTGATGGTTGTATTGGAGGTTTTGAACGACCCTGATTCATCAATTCGCGAGCTTGCTCTTTCAAATATAGCTGAAATGTTAAAGAACCAGGTATTCTTTTTGTTTTTTTTTTAATTTCAGTTTGTGCTGCTTTTTTTAAGCAGGTTTGTCTAACTAAGTTTTTATCAACATTTCGTTGATTATTACACTATTACAGAGAGATTCCATGGAAGATTCAATTGAGATAGTAGTTGAAAAGTTGCTGCATCTTACGAAGGACACAATCCCAAAAGTAAATTTCTATCAGATTATTACTTTTTCCAATAAAGATTTTAATTCTATTTATATTTTTGGAACACCTTTTTTTAACATTGAATTTTTTATGTCATTTCTTATAATAAAACAACTTTACCATGTCTTAGATATTGAGTTTTAAGTGCAGGTATCGAATGAAGCAGAACATTGCTTAACTGTTGTTCTGTCTCAATACGACCCTTTCAGATGTTTGAGTGTAAGTTATTCTTAATCCCAATATTCTTTTTTAGATTAGAAATCACACACATCATGACACATTCACCTGTTATGTTCTTACCATGTAGGTTATTGTTCCGTTATTGGTTACTGAAGACGAGAGAACTCTTGTTACGTGTATAAGCTGTTTGACGAAGGTGGATTCTCATCAAACCAAACATTCTTTTCCAATACCTCACGTTTGTAATCTAAAATGTATTAATTATAGAAATTATTATTTTCTTCCCTTTTTCAGCTTGTTGGTAGGCTTTCCCAGGAGGAACTAATGGGTCACTTACAATCATTTTTGCCTGCTCTATTTGATGCTTTCGGTAACCAGAGTGCAGACGTTCGCAAGGTAAATCATAACTATTTAGCTATTATGTTTTGGTAAACACCAAACTGACATGGTATATTGTTGCTTGGTACCGGTAGACTGTCGTGTTTTGTCTGGTAGATATGTACATAATGCTTGGGAAAGGGTTCTTGCCATATTTGGAAGGACTAAACAGCACACAGTTGCGATTAGTAACCATATACGCAAACCGTATATCACAAGCAAGGACCGGAACTCCCATCCAAGATTAGTGGCATGATGATTATGATTAAAAAGAGTATGTCTTGGTTCATTAATTTGGTTGAGTCCTGTATATTTGTATGGGGTGTGTGTTTGATGTGATCAAAGCCTTGAGGCTGGCGTGGTTCTATTTGTTTTCATATTTCAGTTCTTTTTCTAACATTAATTTGGGTTGGTTTTGGGGGTGGGGGCTGTGATTAGGGAAATGCTATACATTGTTAGAGGTATGTGAAGAATTCAGTAATCTTAATATCCAGTGATGTTTTTGTTGTAATCTATATGTTGTATAAAACTATAAACCGTACATTTGTAATGCAATGTAAATCTTTACTTTTGAGTGTTTATGATGTGTTTTGTGCATACCTTAATTAAATCTGATTCGATAACTAATTCATCAGCAAACATCATATGAGTCGAGTTTGAAACCATCGAGGAAGATTTGAAGAGGAATTAGAACGTTAGTGTAGGAGATCATGAAATTTCATCAACTGGATGTAAAATTTGAAAGATTTAAAAAGAAAACAAGATGTAGTGATGGTCATAACTAATGACAATGCTAAAAAGTATTTTAGTAGATGGAATAATAATCTAAATTATTTTAAATATTTAAATACTAATTTAAAGTAAAAATAACACTTCAAAATTTAAAAGTTATGTATTAAATATTGTATATTATACGAATTGAATAAAACATGTATTACACGTTTGAAAAATTAAAGTAAACATATTTGAAATTTAGGGTTTAGGGTTTTTAATAAATATCTATTATAACATTGATATTTGAAATTCTAATTGCACCCTAGTTTAGTTTTTATTTACACCCTAGTCTACTTCATTAATTGTATTCATATATTTTATTGTTCTTTAAGACTAATCAAATTATAGTCTAACAACTTCAAAGTTTGTGTAAAATTTATAAATCTTGTTGAAATTTGTACAATAATTAATAAATCTTTATCATGTTTATACTAACTTTATTGAAATTTGTAGAATAAGGATATAAACTTAAAAGTTTGTATGAATACTTGAAAATTATAGAGAACAAATTAAAATTAAATATTATACAATAAAAATTATAATGAAATTTTCATACGTCAAAGGTTATTAATTATTGCACACTATTATATTTAATATATATA